>JBBPBX010009287.1:17647-42682 GCA_038048925.1 Garcialebias charrua
TACTTAGACTTAGATCCTCCCGCGCTCGAGAGCGCATTGGGCGGCAAGCTGTTTCCATTGATCTCTATCCTTGGCGATCATCTCCACCGTGCTCGGGTCGAAGCCCTGTACCTTCAGGTCTTTCTCAAAGGATCGTCTCCACGTCAGTTTGGGTCTGCCTCTCTTTCTGTTTCCTTGTGGTTTCCAATTGAAGGCAATCTTTGGTAGTCTCTGTGCTTCCATTCTCAGTACATGTCCTGCAAACTTGAGCTTCCTTAGCTTAATTGTTTGGCTCATGGGTATGGTATGTGTCCTACGATAGACTTCTGCGTTTGTAATCCGATCTAGGTATGTAATCTTCAGTATCTTTCGCAGGCATCTTTGTTGGAATGCATCCAATTTCTTGGCCATCTTTACTGACATCTTCCACGTCTCACTGGCATACAAGGCTGTGGGGATAACCACTGCTTGCAGTAGTCTGACCTTAAGATTCGTGGATATGGATTTACTTGCCCATATTGATTGCAGTCTTCTGAATGTTGATGCTGCCTTACCGATGCGGGTGGTAATATCTGCATCTACGTTGCCATCGTCAGTTATGACACTTCCAAGGTAGACAAATTTCTGTACCTTCTCAGCAGACGATTGATCTATTGTTATCTGTATGTTTGGTTCTGTGTGCCCAACTTGCATAACCTTTGTTTTTCCTTCGTTTATTTTCAAACCAATCCTTTTAGCGTTTTCTTGTAGGGCTTGCGTCATATCTTGAAGCACTGGTTGAGTGTTTGCCAGTAGGACTATATCGTCTGCAAAGTCTAGATCCGTTAAGTTCTCATTTGTCGTCCATTTTATTCCAAAATTTGTTTTGCACATGGCTATTCTCATTACATAGTCTATGGCGAGGAGGAACAAGAATGGAGATAGTGGGCAACCCTGTCTCACTCCAGTGAGTATTTCAAAGTAATCTGTGGTGCCTGCTTCTACCTTCACACAGCAGCTGGCACCATCATACAAATTTTGGAAGATCTCTACATACATCTCGGGTATACCATAGCTTCGCACAATGTCCCACAAGCTTATTCTGTGTATGCTATCAAATGCTTTTTGGAAATCGATGAAATTCATAGCTATAGGTTTTTGGAACTCTATGCATTGCTCTATGATGTTTCTTAGCACGAAAATCTGGTCACTGCATGATCTGTTGGGACGGAATCCCGCTTGTTCTTCTCTAAGTTCTTTGTCAACGGCGTCTCTTAGTCTGTTTAACAGCACCGCACAGAATAGTTTCCCTGGTACCGAAAGTAGCGTTATTCCTCTCCAGTTTCCGCATTCGCTTAGGTCTCCTTTCTTTGGTATCTTTATTATGGTTCCTTTTCTCCATTCTGTGGGTGTTGTTTTCTTGTTCCAGCATGCGTTATATAGGTCCGTCAACTTCTCTACCATTGCCTCACCGCTATGTTTAAGCAATTCTGCCGATATATTGTCGTTTCCTGGTGATTTGTTGTTTTTAAGTTTGTTGATTGCTTTTGTGACCTCTTCTTTTTGAATTTGCCCTGTATTTACTTCTAGGTGTTGTTTTGTGTACTTGTCTGTAAATGTAAGAGGTTGTGCTGGTTCAGGCTGGTTCAGTGTTTCCTGGAAATGTTCTACCCAGCGGGCATTTCTTTCTATTTCTGTCTTTATCAATTTTCCGTTTTTGTCTTTGATTGGTACTTCGCCACTGTTTCCCGTGCCTCCTAGGTCTCTGGCTATGCGAAATAGTGTCCTGGGGCCTCATGTACAAAGACTTGCGTGGATTTCTTACTGAAAAGTGACGTACGGTCAAATCCAGAAAAGTGTGTACGCACAAAAAAATCCAGATGTATCAAAATGTGCGTACACCGGAATCCACGCACATTGCTTTTGTACATCACAATCACCGTGGAATTCAGCGCACATGAGAGAGTGGCCGACTCCGCCTTTGACACGCCTCCATATAAATATGCAAATTCATTTAAATATGCCCTGCACCGGCGAATGTCGTCTCTGCTCCATTGAAAAACATGTCGAAACGTGGAAAAAAGAGGAACTTCACGGACTGTGAACAGGAGACACTTCTGAGTGAGGCAGAGAAGCACGGAAAAAGGTTTTATTTGGCACGTTCAGCGCACAACAAACCGTCCACTTTTAAATGAGAAGTTGACCGAGCTATACGCACATGCCTACTTATGGCGCAGTGGTTAGCGTGCTCGCCTTTCGTCCCAAAGGTCATGAGATCGACTCCCGCATGGTACAACGTTTTTATTTTTTTTATTCATTCCAGATTTAAAGAACACAGGAATACTATTTAAATAAAACAACAAGAAATAAAACAATACATGAAATGAAAGGAAGCAGACGATTTCTTGTTTTGTAAATAGTTTTCATGTGTATTTAAATCTGGAATGAAAAAAAAAAAAACGTTGTACCATGCGGAAGTCGATCTCATGACCTTTGGGACAAAAGGCAAGCACGCTAACCACTGCGCCATAAGTAGGCATGTGAGTATAATTTGGGTAACTTCTTATTTAAACAAACCACACCTCATTGTTGTCAATATTGTTGCTATTATTTGGCGCATGCTTTTATATCCACTCATCTAATTGCGTCCATGTGGATGTAATAATCGTTAATCATGTGTGTTTGGTGGGGTTTATGATTATTTTCACATCATGGACACAGTTTCTCTGAATCACCTGTAAGTGTCGCCAAAGGAACAATAACCACAGAAACGTGCGTACGCCAGCAGGGGAGCTTGCGTGGAGGTGCGCAGATATTCACGTTCAGTTCAGTTTTGATACATACAGGGTTTTGCGTGGATAGTGACGTGCGCAATGTTTTTGTGCGCACGCACGGTTGATACATGAGGCCCCTGGTATTGTTTTCATCTGCAGCCTTTTGGGCTTCTTTGCATTTATATATATACAGTAGGTCTGGACGCAGGGGACATCGGTCTAGTTTCTCCTCATCCTGCTGCTTGTACTTCTTCAGACTCCACCACCTCCTCGCTCCTCCACGCTCATGATGTCCAGGTGTTGTAGGTCTGGACGCAGGGGACATCTGGGTCCATTATGGGCTGAATGCTGCATCCACTTTGTCACTTCCCTCATCAGAACCACAGAAAATCAACAGATTTACATCAAAGAATATTGTTGAGTAGTATTCTTT
The DNA here is from genome assembly GCA_038048925.1 of Garcialebias charrua. NCBI lineage: Eukaryota > Metazoa > Chordata > Actinopteri > Cyprinodontiformes > Rivulidae > Garcialebias > Garcialebias charrua. The sequence goes on from JBBPBX010009287.1 coordinate 20,813, forward strand.
TCGTTGATGCAATCTTACCTGCTGTGATGTGAAAGTCTGGGTTGTGGTTCAACAGGAAGAGCCTCAGGTGATGGACTGGAGACCTGGAAACCTGAAAACACAAACAAAATAAAATAAAAGAATAATATATTTAACAGATATTTTAAAAGGGACTAATTTTTTAAACTATTAATTAATGTTGAATAATTATTAGGAACATTAACTAATATATTACCATTTCAGTGCTGTGGAGGCTGGAGACGATGTACATGTTGTAGAATTACTTCTGCCTCGTCCACATGCATGTAACTCCACACAGCAGCTGAGCTCACCTCATGAAGTGAAAAGTCTCCAAAAACCAGCAGGAGCTGAAAAAAATTATAACCTGCTGTTTACTGGAAATAACTTTGGCCTCTCTGCAGACAATCCGCTAAAATATTAACTTTTAAATGGCTAAATTGGACGGATCGAGTTTGTAGCTCCTCCATTGTTTTCAAGCTGCGCAGGAGAGAACTTCCTTTACATGACGTCATCATCCTGCGACGGGGATATCCCTATTTATCGTGTTAAAAAAATGGCGCTAATTTTAAACTGTTTTGGGGGTCAATTTTCATTCATTTAACATTATTTTAGCAAAAACGGTCAGGGGTCAATCTTAATATTTATATATGTTGTGCCATTTTTTGAAAAGTCAAAAGATGATGTCAGTGGAGCTTTAAATACACAGTATTCAAGGAACTACAGCATTCAAACGTGTTTATGGCTTTTTTTTGTTGTTACTCTTAGAAATGGTGCATAAATATAATTCTATTTCTTTAATTAAACCTGGAAAAAAAAGGCGAAGATGACGAAAATTTACATTTTGCTTTACGGAGTCATGGATGAAAGGAACTGGTCCTCCGTTCCAGCAGGGGGCGCTGCGACGCTCGCTGTGAGCTCGTTCACCCGGACTGAACCGAAGAGGAACGATTTATTTATTTATTTTTACCTCCTGTGCGGGACAGCTCTGATTATCGCGGGATGTCTCTGATAGAATCCCCGCCACGCTGCGGGCTTCGGGTCCTGACCCACTCGGTGTCCGAGCTGCTGAATGGAGTCGTGGAGGAGATTGTGCGCGCGCTGGAGAAGCGGAGCGGCGGACCGTGGAGGTCCGGAGGAGCTTCTCGGCTGCTGCGGCCGCTTCTCGCTGAGCGGATGGCGGCAGCAGCTCAGGAGGTCGTCGGGCTGTTGGAGCGAGAAGTGGCGGAGTACCGCCGGCAGCTGGAGCGGCAGAGCCGGCTGCTGGAGGCCGTGTTGAAGCCGGTGGTCCGACTGAAGCGGTCAGGTGAGCTAGCATAACAAGCGCCATGATGCTACGTCATTGTCGGAGTGTTGCCAGGCAACCACCAACCAATCAGCACCAAGAAGATTATCAACTGCTTAGAAAATATTGATGTTTACAGCTAATTGATCATTAGCAAGCAAATAAATTGCTTAAATTCATTACACTAAAAGCTCAATGTATTATTATATTATAATATTATAATGTATTATTAAAATACTCAATGTACAGTATATATTTTTTAATTCAAATTTATTCATTTTAAAATACAACACACAACAATCCCACAAATTTAGCGTATACAACTTATAAATAAAATGAAGGGTAGCAGAAGGAAGAACAAAATATTATATCTGCCCCCTCTTTCAAATAATCAAATCAAACAACAATCATCTGAAGTAACTGAACAAAATAACTAACAATTCACTATAACTATCGAACTACAAAACAACATACGTAACAGTATTTCATATATTTTTTGCAAAGTTCAGTTTTAATCATTTTCTTAAATGTAAACATTGTTTTTGCATTTTTTACTTCAGTCTCCAAACTATTGCACAATCCAATTCCCTGGATTGAGGTTGACCGACCCTTCAAACTGGTTCTATATTTTGGTTTAACAAATATTTCTGTTCCCTTGAGATTATAATAGCTTAAATTAACATAATATATTCGTATATTCAAAGGTAGTTCATTTTTATGAGCTCTATACATAACTGACAAAATATTATAATCCACTAAATCATGGAACTTCAATAATTTCAGTTGATGAAATAATGTGCTATATGGGTGACAGTAAAGTTTTCTAGTGATTATTCTTATAGCTCTTTTCTGTAGCAGAAAAATAGGCTCCGTAAATGTTTTACATGCTTTAACCCAAACATCAATACAATAAATGAAGTATGCAACAATAATTGTATTATACAACAAATACAGACCTTTATCATTTAACAAGTTCCTGACTTTGTATAATACTCCACTAGATTTAGCTATCTTTCTCCTTACAGAATTTATATGATGTTTCCACGTCAGTTTGTCATCACCCAAAAACTTCACTCACACGACAGATCTCAACACCATCAATCTTAAATGGAACATCAACGGTTTCCTTTTTTTTTTTTTACTGAGTACGTATCATGTAATTAGTTTTATCTAAATTTGATGACAATTTATTTAGTTTAAACCAATTTTGTATTTTAACAAATTCTGTTGTCATCAACTCAAACATCTGTTCCATATCTTTACCCAAACAAAAATGATTTATCTAGTTACCTGTTGTAACCAAGTTTATGTTAAAAAAAATTCATCTCAGTCACAGATTTTCTTAGTGATGTCCAGCTTTTAATTAAAATTGCTGGAGCTGATGACTTTTCTCTTCTTTTCAGACTCTGTCGCCTCTTCAGTTCTCAAGATGACAACCGGTGACAAAACCCCACCGTTGCTGTCGGACTCAATTCACCTCCCACCGGGTTCGCCCAGTTCCACCTCGCCAGACGTCGCTGCATCTGAGAGTGATGATGAGCGGAGGGGCAGTGAGATGTCTTGTGGTAATAATGAAACAGACAGAGCAGGTGAAGGAAGTCAAACAGCCTCATCTGAACAACCAGAAAATAAGCGCTGTATAATCTGTGAAAAAACTTTCCGTCACAAAGGTCACTTGTTAAAACATGCGAGGGCACACTCCGACTCCCCAGAGCATCTCTGTGGAGTCTGCGGAGAGCGTCTCAAGTCTACAAAAGGCTTGTCAGATCACCTCAAATCACACAGAGACAACCTTAGCACAAGAGGGACCTGCAAGATCTGCGGGAAGACATTTCAGAATATAGAGACGCATAAAAGGAGCCACACTGGAGTCAAACCGTTTACCTGCGATGTTTGTAGAAAGAGTTTCCCACGGGAGGGGGCGTTGAGGCGACACAAGAAGATCCACAGCAGAAAGAATCGTGAAGCCTGTCAGATCTGTGGACAGATGTTCACTGAAAAGCATCTGCTTCAGGAGCACGTGAAGATGCACGAAGATAAAAATGGAAAACAGAGTGAGGCGGACGATGTAGGTGAAATAAACGAAACACTAAAGGTAAACGCTGAAGCGACCCTCGGAGAGACGCCCTCCACTTTCTGCTGCAAAGTCTGCGGCGATTTCTTCCGCAGTCCAGGTTTTTTAAGAAAACATGCAGAGATGCATCGCAACGACTCTAAGAGCACGTGTGGGATTTGTGGAGAGCACCTTGAGTCTTCAAAAAGCTTGTCGGATCACCTTACATCACACAGAGATAACATTAGCACAAGAGGGGCTTGCGAGATCTGTGGAAAGACATTTCAGAACATGGAGGCGCATAAAAGGAGCCACACTGGTGTCAAACCGTTCAGCTGTGGGGTCTGTGGGAAAAACTTTCCCCGGCATGGCGCGCTAAAGAGGCACAAGAAGATCCACGTTAGAAAAAAGCCCGACACCTGTCAGATCTGTGGACAGATGTTCACTGAAATCCAGCTGCTCCAGGAGCACCTCAAGATGCACAAAGATAAAAATGGAGATCAGAGTGAAGGGTATGATATAGGTGAGGATAAGACGATGAAACAAAAAGCAAACTTTGGTGAGAAGTCCTCTTTCTGCTGCAAAGTCTGTGGCGATTTCTTTTACAGTCTGGGCTTTTTGGGGAAACACGCAAAGACGCACTGCAGCGACTCCAAGAACACGTGTGGCATCTGTGGAGAGCAGCTCGACACATCTGGCAGTCTGCAGACTCACCTGCAGTCTCACAAGGAAAGTAGTGGGAAGTGTAACGTCTGTGGGAAGCGTTTCCAGAACGTCGAGACACACGTGCGGAGCCACACCGGCTATAAACCGTACCGCTGCACCGTCTGCAGCAAACGCTTCCCCCGACCCGGAGCGCTGAGGCAACACCAGAGGACCCACAGGAAGTCCGTCACAGAGAGCGGCACTTTGAGGGCTCGCGTGAGAAGTGACTCCATGGAAATTTGTGACGGCAATAACGTTGACTCTCCATCCGACGGTTCAAGCCTGGAGCCTGAGCCACAAAACACCAGGACTCAGTCGTCCTGCTGCAAAGTCTGCGGGGAGACTTTTCAAACTAAAGCCAGTCTGACGAAGCATGTCACGAGTCACTCGTCAGCGTCAGCGTGTGGAGTCTGCGGGGAGAATCTGCTGCTGCTGTCTGAAACGCTGACTGAGCATTTACAGACACACAAAGAAACAAGCAACGTTTGTCACGTCTGCGGCAAAAAGTACCAGAACATCGAGACCCACATGCGAAGTCACACCGGCTTCAAACCGTACCGCTGCGGCGTTTGCGGAAAATCTTTCCCGCGGCCCGGTGCTCTGCGCCGCCACAGGAAGACCCACAGCGGGGAGCGTCCGTTCATCTGCGAGATCTGCGGGAAGACGTACACCGACGGCTGCTCTCTGACGACGCACCTGAAGAAGAACCACGCCGGAGACAAACCTGCCAACCGCGTCTCCTGCGAGACCTGCGGGAAGAGCTTGGCCTCAGCCCACGTCCTGCAGGTCCACAAGAGGATCCACACCGGCGAGAAGCCCTTCCTCTGTCGCGTCTGTGGGAAGTCCTTCAGGCAACTGGCAGGGCTGAACGCCCACATGCTGACGCACACTGGTGAGAAGCCTTTCAGCTGCAGCCTCTGCAGCAAGAGCTTCAGCACCAAGGGCTACCTGCAGACCCACATCCGCTTCCACAAGAAGGAGCGGGCGTTCAGCTGCCACCTGTGCTGGAAGGCCTTTGTCACCAATACGGACCTGAAGAAACACCTGCTAACGCACACGGGCGAGAAACCCTACAGCTGTCAAATATGCGGAAAAAGCTACCAGGAGAAGCGCTCCAGAGAAGTCCACATGAAGGTGCACCAGGTGGTCCGCAGTAACGAAGAGCCACTCAGGAGGCAGGCTGGTCTGCAGCCCGACTTCATCCAGCTGTAGATCCCCAGAGCAGTTTGTACTGGTTTTATCTGGAAAAAAACATTTAAAAGAAATTTGAGAGGCCAAAGAGTTCAGTGGGTTCGGATGTTGTCAGTCCATACAATGGGCGTTATCATCTGTTATCATCCCCATAGTCTATCGGAGAAACTGTCCACTCTACCTCCTAGCATGTTTAAAAGAACGTTATCAGCGTTTTAATGGCTGTGAGTAGGCAGCATGTTTTTGTAAACCCGGAAGTGTAGTGTTTTTGTTTTTTTCAGCTTATGTAACCTTTTTCCTAAATGTAACCTTACACCTGACCCAGAGGACCAACCCTGAACCTAACCCCCTTACCCTTGTGCCTAAACCTAACCAAGACCCCAAACCTAACGCCAGAGGCTTTACTCTAAACTTTAACACGTAGCAAAAGACGGAGCCGGCTGTTGTCGCTTGTGACGGTGATAACGTACCTTTAAACCTCCTAGGAGGTACAGGAGGGGCAATCCGACCGCTACATATGGGGATGATAAGAGATGATAGCGCCCATTTTATGGCTGATAACATCCGAAGCGGGTGAAAATGATCAAAAACTGGAAACAAAATAAAGGATTTATTTTTTAACTTGTTGATTAAAACTAAAATCTGTTATTTATTTATTTTTTAATACGTTTCACAAAGTACAAAGAAGACTGTGAGATGTACTTAAATCAATTTAGAAGTTTACAAGGAAGCGTTTCTAGATTTACTTAAGTACTTCAACACAGGGAATATGTTTATGGAATAGTTTGGATAATGATATTAAAAAAGAGAAGTCATTATTTATATTTAAGAAAAAGATTAAGAAGATATTGTTGATAAGATACATATAAGTTAGTTAATATCTAATGAACCATAAATGAAAAATTGTGATAAGTTATGTATTTTGTTGTATTATTTATATGTTTGTTGCTTGAATTGATTGTTTGAATTGATTTTTAAGAAGGGGCAGAAATGATAAGATTTCATTCTTCTGCTGCTTTTCCTTTTATAGGTATTTTTTTATTTTCTTTGTTTTGAAATTGTCTTTGTGTTTTTTAATTGAAATGAATGAATAAATAAACTAAACATTTGTTAGTCTCAAAGTTTTACAATAAATCATAAGTAAACAGAGGAAAATCTCTGGAGGTCGTTTAAAGTCGTTTAAATTGTTTTCTGGTTTTAATTTGTTACGGTTTTGAAAATCCTTTAAATTTGTTTTGGGCTTTTTGAGTTTTACAAAAAAAATACTCAATTTTTTTTTTCTTCTAGAGTTGTTGAAGTATCTTCAGCATCCTTGAATGTTTCTGAATAATTAAGATAATATTTGTAAGAAGAGCTGCTGTAGTTTCAGATGTGCTGCAGAGAAAATCAAAATTTAATGGAGTTCAGATTTTTTAAAAGTTCAGAAATTTGGTCACTTAAATTTGTGTCGTGATCAGAAACAATGGCTCTCATGGAATTAATGGAACAAATAACTACTGCTGTCGATCAAAAACAATATTGTATCAGTATTTTTGTTGATTTAAAAAAAGCATTCGATACTATTGATCACACCATTCTCCTTGAAAAACTGAACAAATATGGTATTAGAGGACCAGCATTACAGTGGGTATCTAGCTACTTGAAAGATAGGAAACAATTTGTACAAATAAATGATGTAAGATCTGACCTCTGTAATATCACATGTGGAGTTCCCCAAGGCTCTGTACTTGGACCAAAGCTATTTATTTTATATGTGAATGACTTGGTAAATGTGTCAGGACTCCTTAAATGTGTACTTTTTGCTGATGATACCACATTTTTCTGTTTAGGTGAAGATATAGAACAAATGTTGGAATTGATAAAGACAGAATTTGTCAAGATACAAACTTGGTTTAAAATAAATAAATTATCATTAAATCTAGAAAAAACTAATTACATGATATTCAGTAATAAAAAGAAAACTGTTGATGTTCCACTCAAAATTGAGGGTGTTGAGATTTGTAGAGTGAGTGAGGTGAAGTTTTTGGGTGTTATCATTGATGACAAACTGACATGGAAACAACACATAAATTCTGTAAGAATAAAAATAGCTAAATCGATAGCAGTACTGTACAAAGTCAGAGACCTATTGAATGATAAAGCTCTGTATTTGTTGTATAACACAATCATTGTTCCACACTTAATCTATTGTATTGATGTTTGGGGGAATGCGTGTAAAACAATCACAAAGCCTATTTTTGTATTACAGAAAAGAGCTGTAAGAATTATCACTAGAAAACATTACCGTCATCCATCAAGTACATTATTTTATCAACTGAAGTTATTGAAGTTCCATGATTTGGTAGACTATAATATTTTATCAGTTATGTATAGGGCTCAAAATAATGCATTACCTTTAAATATCCAAATGCATTTTGTTAAAAGACAAAGTTGTTATAATCTTAAGGGGACAGAGATGTTTGTAAAACCACAATTCAGAACTAGTTTGAAGGGACGTTCTACCTCAATCCAGGGAATTAGATTATGGAATGGCTTGGAGAATGTAGTTAAAAATGCCAAGTCAATGTTTACATTTAAGAAAATGATCAAAACGAATGTGTTAAAAATATATATATGAAATAGCGTAATGTGTATTGTATTAGTTAGAAAATTAGAAAGAGTTAGTCATTTTGTACTGTTGGTTGAAGATTATTATTGTTTAATCTGATTGTTGGAAAAAAGGGGCAGATATAATAAGATTTATTCTTCTTTCTGCTACCTTTCATTTTTTTATATTTTGTACATTATCATTTATGGGATTGTCTTGTATTGTTTCTTTTGTAAAAAAAATGAACAAATTTAATAAACATAAACATGTAATAAAGGTACAGGAAAGACAACGAAGAGAGCAAACCCTTGATATTAATTTAAGAGGTTTACATTTATTTGTTTCTGTCTGTTAGCAGAGTTCAAATCATTTGAACATTGATCTTTAATAATAATAATAATAATAATAATAATAATTTGTCACATTTGTCATCTGTGTATGTTCCCATACTTGACAGACAAAATTGGTCTTCTGCATTTAACCCAACCACCACCAGGTGGTTTAAACTTTTTCATCCTAATAATCATTCAAAACTCTTTGTCTGACGTAAACCAGTAAAGCACAAACAATCTTGAACAACAAGGCTCCGTCCATGTCAAGAAAAAAAAAAAAACTCCAACTGAGCTCTGCACTTTCAGAGTCAGAGCTTTGTTAATAAAGGTTATTAAAGTTTAAATTAATATACAGTACTTCATTAGAATCAGATTTCAGATTTATTAATAGCTGTAAAACAGGGTGAAATACTAAAAACAAGAACATATTTGCTCTGGTTTTTCTGTGGACATTATCAAATGTCTTGAAACTTGTATATGTAAATGTCTAAAAACAAACTTTAATACCGGTATATGTAAATAGTTAAATTTTAGACATTTACTTCGTACAGTTACAGCTGTTGATAAATTGCCTGTGTGACAACTGGGACAAAGCTTTGATTCAGAAATATATTTTTGTTATTACTTTATAGAAAAAAAATATCAAGATATATATCGTATATCGCGATTTATCTTAAAAATATATTGAGATATTCATTTAGGTCCATATCGCCCCGCTCTAGTCTGAAGTTTTGTTTTTGTTATACAATAAATGTTAAAAAAAAAAGTTTTGTAATTGTCTTTTTTTTTTTTTTTAGATTCCTCCTTCGTAATAATCAGAACAGGAGAAACATTCATATTATCAGTACGACAACCAGAATCTAACCAATACAGAGGGTCCCCGGCTTACGAGCGCATTGACATACGAGGTTCCGGACCTACGAGCTGACTAACGAACAGTAAATTTGTAAAGAACATACAGAAAATACAGCACTTTTATGTGTTTTTAGATGAACGTGTGTTAGCTAACCATTTGGAAACAAGTTTCTGAGCGTGTTTATGAACTAGTATGAACGTTTGTGATGAAACACGAGTGTTCGTAGTAGCGCTAGCATAAATTTTCCGACTTACGACCGAAAATCCGGACTTACGAGCAACACGTGTTTTGGGTTCCGACATACGAGATTTCGTACGGAACTCGCTCGTAAGTCGGGGATTACCTGTACTACGGTATTACGTGTGCCATTTTGTATATTTAATCTTTACCAGTTTGTTCTGATCAGGAGCTGATGTTTATTTAAACTACTGGCTCAGTTTATGAGATTTTAGAGGCTGAAACTAAGGGGGCCTGTTGGGGACAAACTAGAATACAAATCAGCAGATCGATTGTAGACACTGGCATGAGACAAAACCAGATGTTCGCCACCAGATGTCACTGGTAGGTCTAAACTGGAACTGAAAAGAAAACGAGGCATCAAACCTTCACTTTGAAACCATAAACCTGTTCCACATTTCCTATACACCACAAATACAGTATTTTAGGTTCGCACTGGTGTATAGGTCGCACCTACGTTTAGCTCTGCTGCAAATGTCTGCCACAGGAGCACACAGCAAGGCTTTTAAGAAGATTAACACTTAAAAACAATTATTTGTTTGATAAAAATTATAGCAAATATATGTCTGAGCTGAACTTTTCCTCAATAAATGAACGTAATTGTGAAATGAGCTGGATTTAAAAATTTGTTTCACCGAAACAAGCCACATATAGGTCGCACCTGAGTATAGGTCGCAGGCCTTGAAAAAATCATAAAAAGGTGCGACATATACACCGGAAAATCCGGTACTGATTTTTTTATTTTAGTTGCTCCTTTTTAGAAGTCACCACCACAACAACAAATCAGGCCTCAACTATCCCCTGTATCCTTAAAACTTTATTTAATTAAAAGATTTAAAGAACGTTTGACCCCTAGTTATTGCAGAAATGTTGCACCTGCTGAATTTTTTATCTACGCGGTGCATAGTTTATTGTTTTTGTGCACCTAATATGGAGAATTTTTTGTATTGTCGACTCTCACCAGACGGCATTGAGGCCCTCGCAGCAAAGCATCGTTAGAATCAAGGAGAACATTTTAAAGGAGCATACTCTGCTGTTTAAAAAAATTAAACTTCGCAGTTTGTCAAAAGTTTTTTTTAAATTATTTGATCAAATCTGTAGCCGTCTGTTCTTTACATTTTCAACGTTTTGCTCATTTTGCCATAACCGCTAAAACGTCTCCACACTATAACGTTTTTTCTGTCTTTCCAACCAGCTCTGACTCGAAACAGATTTTATCTTCCAACGCAGGAAAAGCATGTTGTCTTTACTTTCACTCACTGTTACGGTCGGCGGCGGCTATTTTTGGGGTTAGATTGTGAAAAAGAGTCATGAGAGGTTTGTTGAAGGACACGTTCAGCAGCCTAACGCAGTTACTTGGCACAAAACGGGCATTGCTTCATTAAAGAAATAGTATTATACAACTACAGGTAGTCCCCGACTTACGAACGAGTTCCGTTCCTACGCACCGTTCGTAACACGAAATCGCCGTAAGTCGGAAAGCACACCCCAGCACACTGATACACATACACGTACGGTACTGTAAGTTACCAAGCACTTCGCCTATCCTAACACAGTACCCTACATAATTATCAAAAAACACATACAGTACAGTACATTTAGAGACATACAGTAATTAAATTTAAAAAATACAATTTCTTACTGTGAGCTGGTCTCCGCCGCCCGTTCAGCTCCGTGTCTCAGGTGGGGCCGCGTTAGCATTTTAGTCCCTCTGTTAGCTCGGTGTCGTCCCTCCCAAAGGCTGCGCAGCTGTTTACTCGCGTTGTAGCATGTTAGCTCGGTGTTCATCCAACATCTGAGGCTACCAGGCGGACATCGAGGCGAGCTCCCGGCTGCAGCAGGCGTCTCCGCCGCCCGTCGGGTCCGTGTCCCCGGTGGGGCTAGCGTTAGCATGTTAGCTCGTGGCTCCTCCGGTCACGCTCGCTGTCTGCTGGGGCCGGAGCCAACCAAAGTTAACCGCAAAATGGCGGACACTGCCGAAAACATAGCTCGGTGTTCAGGGTTAGCGATCGGCGGCTGCTGCTCCGAGCCTGAGCCGAGCGTTTCCAGCTCATTTATCCGTATGAGGCAACCTCTTATCGGACACACAGTCCTCCAAAGCCGTCTGTCGAGGCCGGAGCTAACCGAAGCTAACCGCAAAATGGCGGACACGGCGGCAGTGCCGGAAACTGTCGGAAACTGCGCAAATAGGCTTAAAACTTATAATAATAAAAAATAATAATAATGATACTTTATTTATAAAGCCATTTAAAACAACCACAGCTGCAACAAAGTGCTGTACACATGAAATCAAGAATATTTAAACACAATTATTAATATTATTTTTTAAATTTCATATTTTTATTAATATGATGCGTTGGTAAAGTCGGATCGCCGTAAGTCGAGGCCGTCGTAAGTCGGGGACCACCTGTATTATGCAATGATGATGTGGAAAATAGAGTTTTGAGGTGCTTTTAACGCTTACTACTGCACTTAAGATACTGACTACTCATAACTACTCCACATAGCCAAACTTTAAAAAAACCAAAGCCTTTGCTTGTTTATAATCTGCGAGTAGAGTGGAACTTCTCTTCAATCAGATTATTTTCCTCGTTTAAACTGAGTGTTATTAAATTGTTGTCGCACGGAGGAGGCCCGGTGGAGCCGTGGCCCTCCGTGTTCAGCCACGATGGCGTGCACGAGGTGCTTTCATTTGCAACATGTTCCCTCAGACGAGGGAAAACATCCACATACAAACGGGTGTTTTCATTAACGAGAGACAGAGGGAGGAGGTGCAGGGAGTGTGTGTGTTAATGTGTATGTGTGTGGTGATCATTTCCAGGAAGAGGTACAGAGAGGGAGAGTTTGTGTGTGTGTCACTAAGTGGCTTCCTGGTCCACCGGGTGTATCCTGTTCAAAGACCCACTCACTCAGTGGGTCGTGTGTTTGTGTGTGTGTGTGTGTGTGTTGCACATTAACTTTATCAACAGCGCACAAAGTTATGTCACAGTTTTTGGTGACGCCACATTCTTTGAGTTTCTGTCGTGAACACACAGTCGTCGAGATTTGTTTGGAAAAATAAGGATTTGACTGAACGCACCAGGCCAGCAGCAGGGAAACGAAGGTCAAAGGTTAATAAGACATTGTTAAATCATTAAACTCGAACAAGTTAGGAATGTGCATGAAACGCGTAAATTACTTATTGCATCATTCTGTTCCGGGCTTCATGTCACCGATCAGCTCGAATGATTAAAATGTCTAATTAATTGTTTTATCGTCTTATCCTACAGCGTTTCTAGTGAATTCTGATTTTTTTTAAATTAGTACACAGTATCTTTAAACCAGAACTTATTTTTATCATAATACCATGATTTTTTTTTTTTTATTAGTACACAGTATCTTTAAACCAGAACTTATTTTTTATCATAAAACCATGAACAGCAAATTATGAGGGTTTTTTTTTCCACCCGTGAATTAATTTCCAGTGCTTTAAGGGCATCAATTCTAGGAAAGGTTGCTCTTATCGGTTTACTGTTGACGTAATAATCACAAATTGTCCTAAATTAAATTTAAATTAGGATTATTGGTGTTTTAACTCAAAACTCAACATTCTTGCTGCATAATTTTGCTTTTATTTAATCCATAACAACAAAAACTCTGAAGTATTTAATGAAAATTAAATTTCTTTCACATAAAAAAAACTCACCAGTTGAACATTAAAGTTTTGCATGGGTCTGAAGCTGAAAAATGTGAGTTATTGGTAATCTGTTAAAATCTGAGACAAAACTGTGCCATCCATCTATCCATCCATCATTCATCCATCCATCCATCATCTTCTGCTTGTTCCAATGTCGGGTCTCGGGGGCAGCAGCTTGGGAGATCCACAGCCACTTCTTCCAGCTCTTCTGGGAGAACCCCAAGGCGTTCCCAGGCCAATAAGAGACATGGTCTCTCCAGCGTGGGGTCTCCTTCCAGTTGGACATGTCTGAAGCACCTCCCTGTGGAGGCGTCCTGGAAGCATCCTTACCAGATGCCCGAACCACCTCAACTGGCTCCTCTCGATGTGGAGGAGCAGCAGTTCGACTCCGAGTCTCTCCTGGATGACTGAACTTCTCACCCTGTCAATGAGGGAGAGCAGCTACCCTGCGGAGGAAACTCATTTCAACCACCTGTATCCACAATCTCCTTCTTTCAGTCACTACCCACTCAGAGCTTGTGGCCATATAGGTGAGGGTAATGTAGACTGATCTGTAAATGGACAGCTTCACCTTACAGCTCAGCTCTCTCTTCACCACAACGGACCGGCACAGAGTCCACAGATGCCGCAGCAAGCCACCCTTTTCCGCCTGAAGACCATGGCCTCAGATTTGGAGGCGCTGTTACTCATCCCAACCCCTTCATTCGGCTGCGAACCGCTCCAGTGAGAGCTGAAGATCATGGCACGATGACGCCAACAGGACCACATCATCTGTAACTAGCAGAGAAGGAATCCTGAGTCCACCGTCCCTCCGTCTCCTGTCTGTACCGAGAAATTCTGTCCATAAAAGTTGACAACAGCCCTGGTGGAGTCCAACTCCCACCATGGAGTCCGACTTACTGCCGGCAATGTGAACCAAACTCTTGTGCTGCTTGTACAGGTAGTCCTCGGGTTACGACCGTCTCGAGTTACGACGTTTCGTGGTTATGACGCATCTCAAAGCCTTATTTCGAGTTACGCAGTTTTACGTCATAAACGGAATGCGGAATACGGCGGATGGACTGGTTTTACGTTGTAAACGTCGTAAAGCAGCGGCGCAGCAGCAGAAAATATTGTACTTTACGCGGTGCAGTGGCGGAGGAATACTGTACTATACTGTGAACGCGGTTTTACGTTGTGAACGGAATACGGCGGATGGACCGAGGAGAACGGCGTCAACAGCATCCTGGTAGGCCATTAACTCGTTTTTTTCCTTCATTGTGGCTCTAAATGTATGTGTTTTTTGATAATTATGTAGGGTACTGTGTTAGGATAGGCTAAGTGCTTGGTAATACAGTACTGCACATGTACATGGTGCAGTATGTACGTATTTTCCGACTTACGTCGAAAATCGGTTTACGACGCCGCGTATACGAACAGATCTACGTCGTAAGTCGAGGACTACCTGTATAGGGATCGAACAACCCGTTGCAACGGAGCCCCAATCCCATACTCACCCCCGTGTGCCTCGAGGAACACTTTCAATGCCCTAAGTCCATAAAACACATATGGACAAACTCCCATGATCCTTCGAGGACACTAGTGAGGGTAAAGAGCTGATCCAGCGTTCCACGGCCAGGATGGAACTCGCGTTGTTCCTCCTGGATCTGAGGTTCCACCAACATCTGTCTCACTTCTCCAGTTCCCCTGAATGGACCAGGGAGGCTGATGGGGACGCCCTCATTTGAAGAGTGCGCCACTTTAAGTCAAATTTAATCAAATTTAATTCAATCTGTAAAGTTTTGGTGGGATTGTGAAGAAAAAGGTGTTATGTTTACATTTTGTGTTTTTATTTTATTTTAAATATTTTGTGTTTGTAACAGCTGTTTGTGACTCGACACCACAGCTCGAGAACAGATGAGCACCAGGGGGCTCTAGAACAACGTGGGGTTCGGGCGGTGGACCACAGAACCCCCCAACCTGCAAAAGATCAACACTTTGGCCCGAACAGAACCAGAACTGTGGATTCTGTTCAGGTTTAACTTCTCAAGTTTGTAACTGGACCCGTTTAAAGTTTTAATTGATGTAAATTTCACGACCAATCAGCTTCAGGATCTTCTGTTTAATTGATTCTCTCTGCGCGCGCGCACGCATCCAGCTCCTCTCCAAAAAATGTGTGCGCTTGAGCGCGTGGCCGCGAGGAAGGTGGAATGAGACTTCTTCTTCTTCTTCTTCTTGTTTCCTGCTGTGTGCACCGGAAACGTGCGGGCAGCTGCGGGGCTCGAGCCTGCGGTGCGCGTCGGCTGGAAACGCAGAGGAAACATCTTCTTTGGTCTGTCAGCTGGAAAACATGGAGCCGCAGAACCGTGTGAGGATCTGAACAGGTAAAGAACCGACATTTACTAAAGTTCACAGCTGTACCAGAACCGCTCCGGTCCAGGGAAGTGAATAAACCTTTGATCCCATGCGCAGTCAGGAAGGATGCTGTTCAACGTTTATTTTTAACAATTAATAAAACTTAATTAGTCTTATAATAAATAAAAAAAAACGCTATGTAAAAGACAGATAAGTTAATAAAGTTTTCAATAATTTTAATCTAATTTACCAATCAGCCATTGCATAAAAAGTTTTCCCAATTTTAATTATTTTTATTTTCTGTTTTTCTGCCCTGATTGTAAATTGTATATGTGTTCCTTCTGAGGGCCAAATAACACATTTTAGGAGGAAATGAGAGCGTTTCTGAACTCAAAATCATGATACAGCAAAATAATAATAATAATAAACAATCATGTAATTGATTCGGATTTTATTCCTTGATTTATAGGGAGATTATGATTTTTAATGAAATTCTTTGTAGAAGACAGATGTTTCTTATCCATTATGCACTAACCATGTTAATTAATCCGCTCAGCGCTTGTGTTATTACTGTACATGGAATTTGGCAAAAGTCTGAATGTTTCTCATCTTATTCGTTCAGAATTAAAACAGCTGCTATGGATGCAAACACTAAAACATGCATGAAGAACAGTTTTCTCTCATCTTTTCTTTTCTTCTGTTAAAGATAACATAAGGTTATCCTATGTGCGTCAGCTGTTTGTGTCCTGTTTGATCTGCTGCTGGCTTATGGCAGGACATGGCACACAACAGGAACACGCCTACCAAAAGCACACACACACACATGTGCACCTCGATTATGTATGTCTTTATTCATTAAAAGCATTTATTAATAATTATTGTGTGTTAAAGCTTTCCATTCTATTCATCGTCACCGCAGGAGAGCAGCTGCCCAGATGTTTCAGAGATGTTGAAGATCAAAGTCAAGTGGTCATCACCTTCCACTGCACGCAACACAATTCTTAGATATTTTAGTTTGTGTTCCTTTGTTTTTTTCTGAATAGTTTATGAATTTCTGCACATTTTGAACGGCGTACGTAAAAATGCTTAATTCAAACGACACCAATGGTTTCAAACCGTCTCCGTCAGACGTCTGATCGCTGCTTCTCCTCAGCTTCACTGTCTTCATCACCCCGCTTGGTTGGGAATCGTTTACTCATTACTCACACGGTAAACACGGTCGTAGCAGTGTTTAACCAACAATTATCTGCGAACAGCTCGGTTGTGGACATTACTTACAAGTCTGTGGATCCTCAAACACACATGGGGCCCACATTGAGCTAATGGGTACCAGTTTATGTGTCCCACATGGAAAAACTGGCTGAGTTCCCGTATGCCGGACCGGTTCCTCGAGGGGAATCCATCGCTTATAAAATGTTGAACGTTCAAAGACCATTCAGATGACTCACTTTGGACTTGTTTTGAAAATAAAGGATAGGTTTTCTTTCTGTTTTATCCTGGAGACAAGTTGTTTTAATGTAGAAGACACAGTTTCATACAGAGGTTTTTTTCCATTCAGTAAAGAAGCTGATTTATCAACAGAACAGAAAACTTAGTTTAACATAGTGGACAGACCTTATTTCTGTTTTTTTTTTTTTGTTCTTTTCCATGTATAAATATACAAACTGGATTCCAAAAAAGTTGGGACGCTAAACAAATTGTGAATAAAAACTGAATGCAATGATGTGGAGGTGTCAACATCTAATATTTTATTCAGAATCGAACCCAAATCATGTCAATTATTATATGTTTCAGTGTTTCAATGTTTAGATGTTTACTTTTGCACCGAGGGACTGAGAGAAACGCAATTTCGGTCCTGTGTATGTCCTGTACAGTACATATTGCAGATCTGACAATAAAGTTGACTTTGACTTTGAAATCACAGATCAAAAGTTTAAACTGAGAGAATGTATCATTTTAAGGGAAAATATGTTGATTCAAAATTTCATGGTGTCAACAAATCCCAAAAAATTTGGGACAAGTCCATTTTTACCACTGTGTGGCATCCCCCCTTCTTCTTACAACACTCAACAGACGTCTGGGGACAGAGGAGACCAGTTTCTCAAGTTTAGAAATAGGAATGCTCTCCCATTCATGTCTAATACAGGCCTCTAACTGTTCAATCGTCTTGGGCCTTCTTTGTCACACCTTCCTCTTTATGATGCGCCAAATGTTCTCTATAGGTGAAAGATCTGGACTGCAGGCTGGACATTTCAGTACCGGATCCTTCTCCTACGTAGCCATGATGTTGTGATTGCTGCAGAATGTGGTCTGGCATTATCTTGTTGAAAAATGCAGGGTCTTCCCTGAAAGAGATGACGTCTAGATGGAGCATATGTTGTTCTAGAACCTGAACATAGTTCTCTGCATTAATGGTGCCTTTCCAGACATGCAAGCTGCCCATGCCACAAGCACTCATGCAACCCCATACCATCAGTGATGCAGGCTTCTGAACGGAGCGTTGATAACAACTTGGGCTATCCTTGTCCTCTCTGGTCCGGATGACATGGTCCCAGTGTTCCATAAAGAACTTCAAATCGTGACTCATCTGACCACAGAACAGTCTTCCATTTTGCCACACTCCATTTTAAATGACCCCTGGCCCAGTGCAAACGTCTGAGCTTGTGGAGCTTGCTTAGAAATGGCTTCCTCTTTGCACTGTAGAGTTTCAGCTGGCAACGGTGCACGGTGGATTGTGTTCACTGACAATGCTTTCTGGAAGTATTCCTGAGCCCATTCTGTTATTTCCTTGACAGTGGCATTCCTGTTTGAGGTGCAGTGACGTTTAAGGGCCCGGAGATCACGAGCATCCAGTAGAGTTTTACGGCCTTGACCCTTACGCACAGCGATTGTTCCAGATTCTCTGAAAAAGTCTTTGCTATTTTACGCTGGGTAACACCATTCTGGTATTGCTGCACTATCTTTCTGCACAACAATGGTGGAATTGGTGATCCTCTTACCATCTTGGCTTCTGAGAGACACTGACACTCTGAGAAGCTCTTTTTATACCCAATCATGTTGTCAATTGACCTAATTAGTGTCTTCCAGCTGTTCGTTATATGCTCAATTTCCTTTTTCCAGCCACTTATTGCTACTTGTCCCAACTTTTTTGAGATTTGTTGATACTGTGAAATTTTGAATCAACATATTTTTCCTTTGAAATGTTACATACAGCTGCAGACACTTACCTCATCAGTCCCAACCCTTTAACTGCATATCACGTATTTTGTGCCTCCTCAAGTTTCTGATTTGTAGTTTTTGCTGCCATGCCAGCCGTTTGTTTTTGTCAAATAAATCTTTTTATTTTTATTTTTTTAACTCAAACTCCTCGTGTCACGTCTGTATTCGTGGCTACCTCTACTTGTCGTGACTGTTGAACTTGAGTCATATCTCATTAGAACCAGGTAGTAGGGGTGGGGAAACTGCTGTGTAGAGCAAATTATTTTGCTCTACACTGCAGAAAGAAGCAGTTTTCAGTCAAACAAGATAATGCTGATTGTGCAGAATGCTGAGCAGAGTAATGAGTATATATTGCGATGGATGTCAGTGCATCACGTTAGAACTTTCTTCAGTGATTCCACCACTTTTGTTTTTGCTACCCGAGAGTGGGAATAGCTGTTTGTGTGTTCTACATAGGATGATTGAGTTCTCCTGCGGTTCCAAAGGTGCAACAAGTAGTCTCTGAGTGTTTGTGATGAAGTGACCAGCAAGCCGTGCAGCCACATGTTGGATGCCAAGTTTTTGAAAATAGGACCTATTTTTGTGTTCACAGCTTGGAAAAATACAAGCTGTCCACTTGTTGCCCATCATGCTACGCTAGACGCCAACAGTCATGGCCCGATCCTTTTGTAGAGGCAGCGACTAGCAGCCACTGTTCTCCTTCTTCAGGTGAAGTGTAAACTTCTCTTGCCTATACTGACCCAGTGCTGTGGACTTGAGTCGTTAATGTTATAACTTTAGGCTTAGACTTGACAAAATGTTCAGGGACTTGCCTTGGACTTTGACCTGTTTACTTGAAAAGACGATATTTTACCCATAATCTAAAGTTTTAAAACTGCGGTGAAGTTAGTTCTAAGTTGGATGTTTGAGCTCCGTGGATTCAGCGGTGTCTTCGTCTCGTTCGATCTGATGCAGGCAGCCTGATTTCAGTCAGCTGCGCTCAGTCTGCCCCCTCCTCCGAGGTGCAAAGGTTCACTTAGGAACCGTCGATAAATTACCAAACCAAACATTCTTGAGAATTTTTTTAATAGCTTTCATGTCTCGTGACCCACTGACACAGAACAGTCCAGCACTGCAGCTCAGTCACCACCTGGACATTGCTGATGGACAGAATACCTTATTGTTCTGGACAATGTTTCATGTGGCCACCAGAGTTGTGGCAGTGCCTGCATGTAGCTCCAGATGAGCGAGTTTTCAGCTATGGCGGCATCATTCTACAACCTTATCGTGCACAAATGACTGAGACTTTTGGCCAGTTTGGTCTTTTTCAAATGCAGAATAGCTGAAATAACTTGAAGTGCACATTCCTGTTCATTGTTCAGTTCATGTATTTGCTTTGTTTCTCTGTCACTCACACATGGACACATACAAACATGTGTTCACTGAGTGACCAGATGAGAGGAGAATAAATAAATGTACTGGGATGGTTCTTTGTAATGTAATGTGGAAATGTCAGCACCTTTTGTCTGAACATGGAGTTCCGCTTTTGCATGTTTTATTGAATGTTTATTCTTAAAATAAATAGTTTGACTATTCTTGCAGCTAAGTTTAATTGAACTGTTCAGTATAAAGGTGCAATTTTAGAATGAATTTCTAATGCTTTGTAAGCTCAGTTGCACGTGTTTCATCATGATCTGAGATAAATACAGAATTAAAAAGAACACAGTCTATTATTTACATTTAACATATCATTGCAACTTTGTTAAAATAAGACTCAAAAACACTAGAAATTTCAAATTTTAGACTTGATACTTGCATAACATTGACTTGGTCCCACCTCTGCTACGACTCTTGGAAATGTAATTTTCCCTTTACCTTCGTAGAAGCAGAAATACTTTCAATGAAAACAGAAGGTACATTCAATTATATTAAAATTTTCACATCCATAAATCAATTTAGAATAATTAATGTCCAAATGCATCAAGAACTAGATCACAACACATAGTGGGTGGACTTGCTGCATTCAGCAGATTTGTATTGGTCAGTGATGTCACCAGCCTGCATCCACTGCCTCTTTTTTAAAGCTCCAGCTTATTGGTACACAATATTTTACTACACAGACTTGAATATGATTTTGGAATTACAGGAATGGCTCTAAATTGTTTAAATCATATCTATCTGATATATTCCAATTTCTAAATGTAATGTATCCTCATCATACACCAAAGTTAGTTGTGGAGGTCCTCAGGGTTCAGTGCTTGGACCAATACTCTTTACCTTGAATATGCTTCCATTAGGTAAAGTTATTAAACAGCATGGGATTTTCATTGTTATGCTGATGATACACAGTTATATTTGTCCATGAAATCAATGAATATAATCAGTTACTTAGACTACAAGCATGTTAGAGACATAAAAACCTGGATAAAAACCAGGACATGTCTTTTAACTCCCACATTAAGAACCACCTTCTTTCACCTGTGTAATATCGCTAAAATGAGAAACATCTTAGAGCACTTCGCTCTCAGACTGCAGGCTTACTGGCAGTTCCTAGAGTTTCCAGAAGCAGAATGGGAGGAAGATCTTTCAGTTTTCAGGCTCCTCTCTTGTGGAACCAACTTCCAGATTCAGTCTGTGAGACTGACACATTGTCCAGTTTTAAGACTGGGCTTAAGACTTTCCTTTTTTATAAATCCTATAGTTAGGACTAGCTTGTTGGGCTGCTAGACTACTGCAGGACTAATTGACCTCATTTCCTTAAATGAGTTGCTAAAATTGAATAGTTTTCACTTTTCATTTGATATTATTTCTATCTTAACATGTGATTCTTGACCTGCCAATAGCCGTGTTTCCATCAAGGTTTCTAGATGCGCATTATGAAGCATCGCATCAGAAAAGCTTAATGAAAACGGCAAAATTCGAGTTAACTTCCTCTAATTCGCTCAAAAGTTGATACGCTCGCTTGAGGTGGTTTTTGGGGGTTTCGAAACAGAGCTGATGCGCAAAACGACAGATGGAAACAGATTTGCCGACTCAGTTCTGCCGTAGCGAACATTCACGTCACGTGACTGATCAGCTGTTTCCGCTCCGGACAACATGTAACATCGCTAAAACTAGTTGGCATGACAGAATAAATACAACTTGCCCGATAGCAACACGTACCTGAAATATTCTCTCCATTTTGACGAGATGTGTGGTCGGGTTCTGTTTTCAACCGCTACTTCCTGTTTACTGTAGACATGCGCAACGCTGACGTCTGACGTAATGACGCTGTGCGTGGCTTGGTAGATGCGCTACAAGCCAGTTGATGGAAACACTTCTGATCCGCATTAATTTGTATTTACATTTTTGCGAGATTTAAAAAATAAGCTCAAAATTCGAAATGAAAATAGATGGAAACACGGTTATTGTGTATCTGT
>JBBPBX010009288.1:0-60396 GCA_038048925.1 Garcialebias charrua
GACACTATTGGGCGTTTAAGGTGGAGCCGTCCTCTTATGTGGTTAAAGTTGGAGTGGCGTCTGACACCAAGCTGCTTGAATGGTTTCACAGCCCAAGAGACACCAGCAGCCCGAGGTATGCAACACATGCACGCTAAGTATTTTCTACAAGCTGTCTTAATAAACTGCTGAGTCTGTGAATCATACTTGATCCTACTGTGATACAAAAAAAAAAGCAGTATAAACTCTTAAAGAGCTTACACTCAGACAAAGCCCACCTTTCTCACTGGATCAACTTAAAAAGAAGCACCTTATTTTCACAAATAACGTGTGGTAATTGCAAAAGGCGATAAACAGCAGGCAGCATTCAGCAATTAAATGGAAAGCAGAATAAACCTTTTTCCTCCCTCTTGAACAAAATTGCCTGGAAAATCTGCTCGTGTGAGAGGAATAGTTAAGTGAGTAATGTCTTTCAGGTCTGCTGCACCTTTATGATGTAAATATTAATGTGAAGTCTTGTTCTTTTGTTTGAAAGTAATTACTTTGACCCTTTTAGACAGAATCTTCTTAGTCTTTATGAAAATTTTAACACCGTCGACAAATTAAGTTCTGCAGCGTTTAAAAGATGCAGCTCTGAAATATATTTCTGTCCACACTTATATATTAACGTTCGGGGTGCAGGAAAAAAATTGATTAAAAAAATAATCTAGATTCTTAGTCCTGGCGATTAAGAATCGATTCTAAAAGCCCCAAAATCGTAATTTTTTTTTTTTTTAGCCCAAAAGATTAAGAAAATAAAACCATATCTCACAGTATATGAAAGAATACATAAAATGAAAGGTGGCAGAAAGAAGAAGAAATCTTATTTTATCCACCCCTTTTTTCAAAAACAAAACAAGTTCAAACAATCAATTCAAACAATAATCTTCTATGCTGCTGGTGAAGATTCTCAGTCGTCCAGGACATGATAAAATCAAAAAAGGCGTTCAATACAAGATCAACTGGACTTTATTTGTTACAGAAGATGTTTCGACCTCTATCCAGAGGGCTTTATCAATTCAATGAACAGACTGTGTCAAAGTCAAAGTCAACTTTATTGTCAGAACTGCAATATGTACAGGACATACACAGGATTGAAATTGCGTTTCTCTCAGTCCCTCGGTGCAACAGTAACCATCTAAACACTAAACACTAAAACATTTAATAAACATAAGCATAAAATAGTAAAAGTGTAACACTGTCCTGAGTTTTTTCATAGTAGTATAAAAGTATGAAAATTTACACCAACACTGAAACACCAAACACCCAATGAACATAAGCATGTTCGTTGTCTCTTATCTAGGTTGGACTCTGAGTCTGTAATAAAGTTATCTATCTATCTATCATAAAATGAAATGATAAAAGTGTAATACTGTCCTGAGTTTTTGCATACTAGTATAAAAAGTATAAAAAGTATATCTATAAAATAAACTGAAGGTTCTAGCATTGACATTTTCAAAGAGTGGCAAAGCAGCATATGAGTTAATGTACACAGTATATGTATGAGGTAGTAGTTGATGTTGGTATAGAGGCAAAGTGGCATATGCAGTAAGGCACAGAAACATAAATTTCTGTGTGCGTGTGGAGTTATAACAGTCTTAGGAGTCACGCATAATAATCTTCTATAAGTAACAGATCAAAAAGCTAACCTAATACTGGTTATTTAAGTTACAGAATTTAATGCATTCCTGTATTTGTTCCTATTTTTGGTATGAATATCAAACGATGCAAAAAATTTGATACAATAAGGAACCTAAAAATGTTTTAAATAAATGTTCTATTTGTTTACATTGTTTAATGTTTTCAGTTTAAAATTATTGTTTTAAATAAATGTTCTATTTGTTTACATTGTTTAATGTTTTCAGTTTAAAATTATTGTTTTAAATAAATGTTCCATTTGTTTACATTGTTGTTTATTCTTTTCAGCTTGTCAGTTACAAAACTGAAACTAAATTTATGACGATTTTAATAGAAAAATCGTTTCTGAATCGAAAAATCGATTTTGAATCGAAAAATCGATTTTGAATCGAATCGTGACACCAAAAATCTGAATCGAATCGATTCTCCAGACACTGAGAGATTCGCACCCCTAGTTAACGTGTTTGCTTTCAGCAGGTATGACCACGACAGTGGACACGACAGCGGCAGCGAGGACGCATGCTACGACCTCTCCCAGCCTTTCACCCTCCTCACCCTGGGCATGGGCAAACTCTTCATCCCCAAGACGTCTTCCTCCTCCTCCGTCTCCAGCGCCAACGCATCGTCTGGCGACCCAGGGAATCGCATGCTGCCCATGCCGCAGCGCATCGGCGTATGCTTGGATTACGACGCTCAGCGAGTGTACTTCTATGATGCAGACACCATGAGGTGCCTTTACGAGAGGCAGGTGGACTGTTCGGGAACCATGTTTCCGGCTTTTGGCCTTATGGGCAGCGGGAAGGTTCAGCTGGAGGAGTTCATCACTGCTAAGAAACTCATTTTCTGAGGGGAATGCAGGGTGTTGATGCATACAGAGTGAATCTGATTCATCCTTGAAGCATTTAGTTTTCTTGACAGGGTGAAGTTGAATCCAAACCTCTTAATTTATTTTAATTTTGACTATGAGGGCCTTGTTTTGCTAGATCTGCCCTGTGAGTAGCTTGATGTGTCCACATACTGTACAGAGGTCTTCAGAGGCTGGTGTAGATCCAAATCAAGCTCTCTGCATACCAAAGTGTCTGTGTTGGACCTGCTTTTAATTTGCAGCTGGGATCAGCTGTGGAACTGGCTGCACACCCTGCAGTCACTTTAAATCTTTTAACATAGCCCTACACACTTGGACTCTCTCTTTGGCCACATTCATTATTAGTAGTTTTTTTTGTTTGTAAATGTGTTTTTGTTGTTTAAAGGTGGCAGCACAGATTTAGATGTAATTAATGGTAAAGAGTCTGAGAGACGGTTAGAGCTACTTTTAAAGCTAGCACCTTTGTGCCTTTTATTTTCCTCATGGAAAAGGATCACTGAGTTACTGACGTTCATTATGACTACCATTTTACACTGGATTCATCACTGAAAAAACACTACTTTCCATTAGTTTACACAATGAAAATAACTTTTGCACAGTAACTCCCTTTTTTTTTTTTTTTGCTTTAAAAACTGAATGCTGGATTTAAAAGCCTCTCACTTTTCTTTAGAATGGCAACATTAAACATCACAAACGTGTCCAACTTTAAGAACACGATGTCTTGTTTTACAGCTGCGTCTCTTAACAGCCTAAGCTTTTTTCACTCTGGTGCTAATTTTAATGCAACACTCAGCCTCAGCCTTTTAGTAACTGATTTTATTTGGACTCAACGAAAGCTGGAGGACACAATCAGTCAGGTAGTTTGGACAAAACTAAACAAATGTACTAGAAAAAATGTTAAGCACAAAACATATGAAGTTACCAATACCTGCAAAAACGTAAATGGACATTAATCAAAAATATATTCATTTGTTTTGAAGGAATATGGCTGTAACCGTGTGTGGTTTTCACACTGTAATAACTGGTACAACACTGTTATTATTACTATGACTTACAATCACTTACAAGCTATAAAGAGATTTATTAGTTGCATAAAGGTTTTATGGAGCACTAATCTGTTTTTATTGTAGGACAATTTTGTGACTAACAGAAGTGTTCAAGAAAGTCACAAAAAAGATTGTTGCGCTGCATGATTGCGTAGGGCTTATTTAAATAATTCTGGTGTCTGGGCCTCACTTCGCGTTTTATGTTCTCAAAAATAATGGCTACTATTGAATAAATATTTGTCTGTTATTATAATATTTCCACAACTCAGTCATATCTAGTTAGCTTACTACACATTTTGCATTAGGTAAACTACAGACAGACATAAATGGGTTGAATCAGAGCAGCAGCACTAGCAGCAGCAACAACAACAACCAGAGGGGGGTGCTTCAACTGTCAAACCGAAAAACGTCAACAACGCTTTGAAGCCCGCCGACCTTAAATCCCGGCTAGCTAGCTAACTCATCCACCTCCACTCTCTGGAGCTAACCTTCCCAAAGACATTTTACTATTTCCATCATCGTTTTGAGCTGCAATGCCCGTCGGGTTTAAGTAGAAAGCAGGCACCGACAGCCCGCTGGTGCAGGCGGTCAAGCTAGCAGGTAGTGGGACAAACACAGATTAACGTCCGTACGTTACGTTACCTTCAGCGCCGTCCCCGAGTCTCAACCGAGGCCTTTCAGTGAAGACACACGACCGGAAATGTATTCACCGCGTGCCTTTATGTGTTATTATTGACATGAGGACGACTGGGGTCGTACAGTGATAGTTGTATGAAGGTGGCACCTTGTGAGGCACCGCCGCTGGTATTACACCTCAGTGACGTGGAGCGTCTTTCCTCCTTCCGTGTTGCTGCCACAGACCACGAAAGTGATGGCAAACCGATTTACCATTTAATCATTAGACCGGCTTGTTTTTTTGTTTTGTTTTTCCTTTGCAAATATGGAACATACAAGAACAAAATAGAACAACTGAACACATAACTAATTATAAACACAGATACAGCAATAAAGGGTATTACAGAACATGAAACTGTATTTTACAAAGTTAAAATCAAATGGATGTTCGAGGGTTGCAGTTCAAGGGCAGTTATTTGAATGTCTTTAGCATTTGAGCTTCCTTTTATGGATATAAATATTTATAGAAGAAGATAATAAAATCTGGAAGTTAGGCTTTTGTTGTAAATATTTGGAGGTGTGTATACAATCTTCTTCTTTCGGCTTTTCCCTTTTCAGGGGTCGCCACAGCGAGTCATCCTCCTCCACCTCACTCTGTCCTCTGCATCCTCTGTCCTCACTCCAACTACCTTCATGTCCTCTCTAACTGCATCCATATATCTCCTCTTTGGCCTTCCTCTGTGTCTTTTTCCTGGCAGCTGCATTTCTAACATCCTTCTACCAATATACCCACTGTCCCTCCTCTGGACATGTCCAAACCATCTCAGTCTGGCCTCCCTAACTTTATCTCCCAGTTGTTCAACATGTGCTGTACCTCTGATTATCTCATTCCTGATCTTATCCATCCTTGTCACTCCTAAGGAGAACCTCAGCATCTTCATTTCTGCCACTTCCAGTTCTTTCTCCTGTCTTTTTGTCAATGACACTGTCTCCAGACCATACAACATAGCTGGTCTCACCACTGTCTTGTAAACTTTTCCTTTGACCTTTGCTGACACCTTTTTGTCACAAATCACTCCTGAAACTTTTCTCCATCCACTCCATCCTGCCTGGACTCTCTTCTTCACCTCTTTACCACATTCCCCATTTTCCTGGACAGTGGACCCCAAGTACTTGAGGTGTTTATATGATATTTACCATAAATAATAAAAAAGTTAACATATAAAGATTCTGTATTAACAAGGTCACATTTCTCCATCCCAAATAAAACATGCTTTTCTGTTAAAGTTATATTCACATTCTTTCATTAATGAAAAGTGCATTATAAATTGAATTCATCATCATCATCATCATCATCATCATCATCTTTCGACAAAAAATGTTGACATGTCCCTCCAGAATATTTTGGTGTAACAGCAATCCCAAAACAAATGAACAAGCTCTTCGTGATTTTTACAAAAAGTATAGGCTCCAAGTCCCATTTATATATTTTTTTCAAAAATGCTTTAACACTGGATAACAATTGTGAATAATTTTGTATGAAATTTCTTTTACTTTATTATTTATTAGGTATTTCTTTGGGAGTAGCCAAGTCCATTTCCAATTTATATTTCCAAATATGTTGGACCAGTAAAATGTACAAGTTGGTGAAAAAACGTCTCTTAAAAGAATATTTCTTAACAAGAAAGTTCATTCTCAATAGTCCAGGTATCAAATCCGCTCATTCTCAATCAGATGAGTCCAGATGAACTGATTGAGAATGAGCGGAATATTTCTTAACGTTTTGTTAGTTGTTTTCTTACTTATCAAATGACAATCATAGTCAATTTAAATGGAACCTGGATCAAAACAAGGCATTGGATGATTTTGACCTGGAGGTGTAGATGATAGAAGCTTTAAAGCCCTACTGGGGATTGCGTCAAACACCACAGCATATTCTTTAGGTGTAACAGGAAATTGAAAATGTGACAAAAATTCAGAATAAGATAACAAGTGACCGTTTGGATTTAACAATTAGCTTACAAGTAATTTTCCTTTATCAAACCATTTCCTATAAAAAAAAAAAGTCTTATTTTTGTATTTAAATGTCTTCGTTATTCATTTAAAGCTAATGCGTGAAACGTTCTTTCTTTTCATATTCAATGTGTATTGGTCTTTCAGCTCCAGATGTTCACAAGAACATTCTTCCTATAGAGCATAAACACTGTAAATATATTTAAAATAATTCTTACTACAAGAAACTTGCATTATAAATGCAGATATTGCTGCTTGTTCCTTTATTTTTAATTAGATATCCAAATAAAAACAGGCATTTCAGATTTATTTATTTATTTATTTAAGTTAGGACAATGCATATTAATCAACATTTAAATTTGAAAACGTTTTAAAATGGTTAATTATTTAAAGCATTCCTTGAAAGAATCAATCGCCACCTTTCACGCTAAAGTTTTAAACTAAGATTGTGGTTGAGCTGTTTTGAGATTGTAAACTTTCTTACAGCAGCTACTACTGTCACAGCTAATTTTATCTCTGTATTTGTAAAATGACAGAGTACAGCCATTTTGTCAGTTGTCCTTGGACACAGAATCAGCTGCAGTCTAACTCAGGGGTCTGCAACCTTTATGGTCAAAAGAGCCATTTTACGCCTTCGTTCACTAAATTAAAAGTGTTCAGAGCCGCAACAACCTGCTGTCACAACTATCGTTATCAACTGGTGGTCCATGGGCCACTTTAGGTTTTTTAGAGGGAACTTTTGTGGCCACTAGGGGTGACGTCATAAAGATAAAATAATAATTTATATTTTTTACAATTTTAGACAAATGAAAAGACCAGATGCTTTTAAAGAGAGGTTTTTTTAAAATTAATTAAAAACTATGAACAATGCAGATCTAGTTTTTTTTTTTTATTATGGAAAAATTACGGTAATTAAAGAAATAAAGCATAAAGTTAAAGCAGGTATGTTTTACTCCTTGTACTTATTTTAGTTTTCACATATTTGCAAAAGAAAAGGCAGGAAAACTTCTAAAACTACCATGCTGTCCTTTTTTGTTGTTTGTATAACAACTAATAAAATTAAGTTTTATGTCAGTTTTGGTCAAAGCTTGAAAGAGACGCCGCAGAGGGACCAAAGAGCCGCATGTGGCTCTATAGCCACAGGTTGCAGACCCCTGGTCTAACTAATGTTAATGTTTACTCTTTTCCTTTATGCTTTTAAGAAAGCAAAAACAAAATCATTAATGAAATTGGTTTTATTTGATTATGACAAGTGTGAACATGAACGATGCAGATTATTGTTTGCAGTCATTATAATGAAATCATGTGAAATATTATCATGTGTTTAACACACTTGTCTGCTTCTGAGCTGGAATCTGTTTGGTTCATATAGGGGAGTTATAATGTTTAATATTTCACCAAATCACTTCTGAGAGCTGAGCGTTCACACAAAGTTTCTTTATGCGACACTTGCAATTCGTCTGTTTTCCCCATCCTGATGTGTTCGTCTGATGTCCGTCTCGTTCATTCCTGAGCAAAGAAACATGTTTGCTCAGTTACAATTTTTGTTTGCCAGCCAGCTTTATTTGTGGAGCTCTTTAAACACACACAGGACCAAAGGGCTGTACACACACAATACAACAATCATACAATCAGATAATAAAGAACAATTAAAATAATTAAAAGTCAATATTACAGATGGTGTCAAAGGCCATGCAGGGAGAAGAGAAAAGTTTTAAGAAGGGATGTAAAAACAGACAGGGAAGAAAGAGGCCTGTCTGATGTTCAAGGGAAGAAGTTGAAGATGAAACGTTGTTTTTCTCACTGCGAGAGTCACATTTTCAGCTTAACGTGTAAGCCGGCTGAATGTCGCTGATTGTCCACACACCTTCTCATCAGCCGTCATCCTCATGAGCCCTGAAGCTGTTACAGTGACTTTCAGCTTGGGCAGTGGCAAGTCCTCTCCTCGTGGTGCATCATGGTCTGACCCACCGGTAAAACCCCAGAAAAAAACCCTCAGAGATGAGTGAACTGGTGCCCTCAATCCACTGGAGCTGAGACCTGGTGACATGAATGCATCTGATTATGCTGACTTGATAAATCTTTTTTTTTTTGGCTTGCAGTGATAATAAATGACTTGTTCTGGTCACACTAAATAACTTATCTAAACAAAATTCAAAATAAAACTATTTATAAATGTTGCCTAAATTTGTGCTTATGTTTAAAACCAAAATAATTCCTGCTCAAATAATTAATTTTGCCTTAAATAAAAGAGAACTGATCTTGACTGATTAATTTAGATTATTTGTTATTGTTTTTCTAACAGTTATTCTATAGAAATTATTATCCTGTAGCATTCAATTTGTTCTGTATTGTTGATGATGTGCACAAGAATGGGAAAAGTCCTGGGAACAATATTCTTTCAGACGTATGATATCTGTAAACAGAAAGAGTGCCCCTCTAGATATTTAATGTTTTCCACTTAATTAACAAGAACTGGACTAAGATTATCACAATACATATCCAGTCATTAAGTGTTAAGAAAAACTTTTTGGGATTTTTTTTAAATAACCTAAACATGGTTCATTTAAATAACAACTAATTTGTGATGACATTTAAAAAAAATATGCTAGTACACATGCCATTAAATATCTTTAAGTTCACATTTCTAACATATGAGAAAGAACATTTCTTAAATACAGAAACTAGGGGTTTTATTATATTTTACAACGTCCTGCCTTACAATAGAGCCTGGGAGTGTGTACGTTTCCTCCTCCTCCTCCTCCAGCAGGTGGTGGAAATGTTCTATTCATTCTCTGCGTAAAATCAAGACTTTTAAGCTCTTGACCAACAACATCTGATGATGAATGTCAGGACTACAAACACATTATTTACTTCTTTTTTGAAACAAGTAAACTCTAAAAAAAAAAAAAGTTTAAATAGGAATAAAACATTAATGTCAAACTAGTGTTTAAATTAAAGCAAAAGCTTTAAAATAGTCTGAACATTGCCTTTTCTGATGCATAAAGGAAAAGCCATTTTAAACGCAAGTTATTTTAATTGATATTAATTCTGTGGGTGTGTGTGTGTGTGCCTCAACAAATAAATACAAATATTTACTACCGATTTATAGTATAGTATTTATAGTACACTTGTAATAATCATTAAAAAGGTTTAATTGCATACATCAGTTAATAATTAAAATAAACAAGACTTCAGTTGTTTATTTTTAATTATTTTACTTTTTTCCTATCAGATTTAAGGAATTGCTCAGCGCTTGAGTACTTCTTGCTTCTGAGGCTGACGGATTTCTTACAAATGATGCAATCTGACAAATATTTTGCACTTTATCACTTTTACACACTTTTGTAGTTTTATCAATATGTTTCATAATCAAAGTTGTGATGCAAAGGGCAACTTACATTTTTTTCTAAACTTGTGAAGCACTCAGCATTTATTAATAAAAAAAAATTTAAATCACACATTTATCTTTTTGGGGAAGGAACAAGCAAATTGCCTACAAATGCTAGTTTTAAGATAACTTTACTTTTATCATGTTCATCCAACCCTGAAGATTGCTAAACTCGTTTAATACCCTTCTACACTGGAAAATAAAACTTTTTCACAAGAGTAAGGGCACAAATTAAAGATGCAAACAATTAAATAATGTATATATAAAAAGATAAGACATTTTATTTGGTACAGTTTTATTTGTTGAAGACCCTGCACAGCACAGAAGAAATGTGCTGGATCCGGAGAACAAAACATCATTTCCACATGTTTACAGAGAAACCCACCACTTAACACATCACACCAAATCCTCAGCAGAAAACACACACAGACAAAGGAGTTGTGGCCAATTATGAATTATTGTGAAGGGAGTAAGCCATGTACTGATTGTTTAACATTCCCTTCCAGCTAAAAATTAAATAAAATCCCTTTAAAATCAGAACGCAGCCTTTGAATTGTTAACAGTGCAAATTGTCATTAAAGGATTTCTCTCCTCAGACCAACAGTTTCTTTAATAGTATTGCACACACACACACAATGATTAAACACACCTGCAGCGCTTAACATTTGCAGACATGCTACAGATTTCTAAAGTGCCATTTTGGGATTAGATTGAATCAGTCTGTGCATTACTTGGTACCAAATTCAAGACTGAGAAGCAGGATAGATTATATTCAGATTCATCGTCATGCCATTGACATTTTCTCTTTATTTACATGCAAATACATTGACTCCCAAAAATACAATTTAAAAACAAAATAAACATTCGGTTCTGCAGTCATCAGAAATACATTCTGTGTGGAAATAAAACCGAACCCTTACAGCCACTTCTTAAATGCATAGACGTCTGAAAATGACTGGGTTCAAGTCTGCGAGGACGGAGACAGTTGAAAGACTAAATGTATACACACACAGTCACAGCAGTCTAACACTTCACCTTGAAACTGAGAACAACATTGGTCCTGGTAAAAGTAAAAACTAATTTTATATTTCAAAGAATCTGAACCATTGTCACAAATGAGAGAAAAAATGTACGCCGTTTGAAAGATTCCTTGCGGAAAAGAGCAACTTCTGCTTACAGAACACCAACTAATTCCACAAACAGTTAGGACGTGGTTTATTTATTTAGCTGAAATTATATTCTAGGATATGTACAGAAATGTTAAAAATCAAAAAGGTTTTTAAAAACTGTTTATTGGAAAAAGAACAATCTTTAAAATAGCAAACAAAACCGTTTCTGTCAGGAGAGGGACTGGTTAAGGTTTTCCAGGGCTGACTGATAGAGGTAGGTAGATTGGGCCAACTGGGCCAGAAACCTGAGAAAACACACAACTATTACCCTAACCCTCCAGAAGTCAAAATATACATAAAATGTAAAAACAAAAACTACCACGTGCAGGCACAAATCACGTTTATACAAAAAGTGTAGTGTCCACAAGATGAATCCAGTCCAGTGTTCAACTTCTATCCCAACAGGAGTTAACTAGTTACACTTAACTACAAATAAAACCTTGGTTTAGGCAGCCGAGGTGCTGCTGTGATCGCACTCCAGACCCTGAAAGATCTTGAGCTGTTCAAAGGCGGTGAGGCTGAGTGTTGCATTAAAATTAGCACCAGAGTGAAAAAAGCTTAGGCTGTTAAGAGACGCAGCTGTAAAACAAGACATCGTGTTCTTAAAGTTGGACACGTTTGTGATGTTTAATGTTGCCATTCTAAAGAAAAGTGAGAGGCTTTTAAATCCAGCATTCAGTTTTTAAAGCAAAAAAAAAAAAAAAGGGAGTTACTGTGCAAAAGTTATTTTCATTGTGTAAACTAATGGAAAGTAGTGTTTTTTCAGTGATGAATCCAGTGTAAAATGGTAGTCATAATGAACGTCAGTAACTCAGTGATCCTTTTCCATGAGGAAAATAAAAGGCACAAAGGTGCTAGCTTTAAAAGTAGCTCTAACCGTCTCTCAGACTCTTTACCATTAATTACATCTAAATCTGTGCTGCCACCTTTAAACAACAAAAACACATTTACAAACAACAACAAAAAACTACTAATAATGAATGTGGCCAAAGAGAGAGTCCAAGTGTGTAGGGCTATGTTAAAAGATTTAAAGTGACTGCAGGGTGTGCAGCCAGTTCCACAGCTGATCCCAGCTGCAAATTAAAAGCAGGTCCAACACAGACACTTTGGTATGCAGAGAGCTTGATTTGGATCTACACCAGCCTCTGAAGACCTCTGTACAGTATGTGGACACATCAAGCTACTCACAGGGCAGATCTAGCAAAACAAGGCCCTCATAGTCAAAATTAAAATAAATTAAGAGGTTTGGATTCAACTTCACCCTGTCAAGAAAACTAAATGCTTCAAGGATGAATCAGATTCACTCTGTATGCATCAACACCCTGCATTCCCCTCAGAAAATGAGTTTCTTAGCAGTGATGAACTCCTCCAGCTGAACCTTCCCGCTGCCCATAAGGCCAAAAGCCGGAAACATGGTTCCCGAACAGTCCACCTGCCTCTCGTAAAGGCACCTCATGGTGTCTGCATCATAGAAGTACACTCGCTGAGCGTCGTAATCCAAGCATACGCCGATGCGCTGCGGCATGGGCAGCATGCGATTCCCTGGGTCGCCAGACGATGCGTTGGCGCTGGAGACGGAGGAGGAGGAAGACGTCTTGGGGATGAAGAGTTTGCCCATGCCCAGGGTGAGGAGGGTGAAAGGCTGGGAGAGGTCGTAGCATGCGTCCTCGCTGCCGCTGTCGTGTCCACTGTCGTGGTCATACCTGCTGAAAGCAAACACGTTAACTAGGGGTGCGAATCTCTCAGTGTCTGGAGAATCGATTCGATTCAGATTTTTGGTGTCACGATTCGATTCAAAATCGATTTTTCGATTCAAAATCGATTTTTCGATTCAAATCGATTTTTCGATTCAGAAACGATTTTTCTATTAAAATCGTCATAAATTTAGTTTCAGTTTTGTAACTGACAAGCTGAAAAGAATAAACAACAATGTAAACAAATGGAACATTTATTTAAAACAATAATTTTAAACTGAAAACATTAAACAATGTAAACAAATAGAACATTTATTTAAAACAATAATTTTAAACTGAAAACATTAAACAACAATGTAAACAAATAGAACATTTATTTAAAACAATAATTTTAGGTTCCTTATTGTATCAAATTTTTTGCATCGTTTGATATTCATACCAAAAATAGGAACAAATACAGGAATGCATTAAATTCTGTAACTTAAATAACCAGTATTAGTGATCTGTTACTTATAGAAGATTATTATGCGTGACTCCTAAGACTGTTATAACTCCACACGCACACAGAAATTTATGTTTCTGTGCCTTACTGCATATGCCACTTTGCCTCTATACCAACATCAACTACTACCTCATACATATACTGTGTACATTAACTCATATGCTGCTTTGCCACTCTTTGCAAATGTCAATGCTAGAACCTTCAGTTTATTTTATAGATATACTTTTTATACTTTTTATACTAGTATGCAAAAACTCAGGACAGTATTACACTTTTATCATTTCATTTTATGATAGATTGAGTCTAACTTTATTACAGACTCAGAGTCCAACCTAGATAAGAGACAACGAACATGCTTATGTTCATTGGGTGTTTGGTGTTTTAGGGGTGTTTTGTGTTTCAGTGTTGGTGTAAATTTTCATACTTTTATACTACTATGAAAAAACTCAGGACAGTGTTACACTTTTACTATTTTATGCTTATGTTTATTAAATGTTTTAGTGTTTAGATGGTTACTGTTGCACCGAGGGACTGAGAGAAACGCAATTTCAATCCTGTGTATGTCCTGTACATATTGCAGTTCTGACAATAAAGTTGACTTTGACTTACTGAAACAGTCTGTGACTTACTGAAACAGTCTGTGCATTGAATTGATAAAGCCCTCTGGATAGAGGTCGAAACATCTTCTGTAACAAATAAAGTCCAGTTGTTCTTGTATTGAACGCCTTTTTTGATTTTATCATGTCCTGGACGACTGAGAATCTTCACCACCAGCATAGAAGATTATTGTTTGAATTGATTGTTTGAACTTGTTTTGTTTTTGAAAAAAGGGGTGGATAAAATAAGATTTCTTCTTCTTTCTGCCACCTTTCATTTTATGTATTCTTTCATATACTATGAGATATGGTTTTATTTTCTTAATCTTTTGGGCTAAAAAATTTTTTTTACGATTTTGGGGCTTTTAGAATCGATTCTTAATCGCCAGGACTAAGAATCTAGATTATTTTTTTTATCAATTTTTTTCCTGCACCCCGAACGTTAATATATAAGTGTGGACAGAAATATATTTCAGAGCTGCATCTTTTAAACGCTGCAGAACTTAATTTGTCGACGGTGTTAAAATTTTCATAAAGACTAAGAAGATTCTGTCTAAAAGGGTCAAAGTAATTACTTTCAAACAAAAGAACAAGACTTCACATTAATATTTACATCATAAAGGTGCAGCAGACCTGAAAGACATTACTCACTTAACTATTCCTCTCACACGAGCAGATTTTCCAGGCAATTTTGTTCAAGAGGGAGGAAAAAGGTTTATTCTGCTTTCCATTTAATTGCTGAATGCTGCCTGCTGTTTATCGCCTTTTGCAATTACCACACGTTATTTGTGAAAATAAGGTGCTTCTTTTTAAGTTGATCCAGTGAGAAAGGTGGGCTTTGTCTGAGTGTAAGCTCTTTAAGAGTTTATACTGCTTTTTTTTTTGTATCACAGTAGGATCAAGTATGATTCACAGACTCAGCAGTTTATTAAGACAGCTTGTAGAAAATACTTAGCGTGCATGTGTTGCATACCTCGGGCTGCTGGTGTCTCTTGGGCTGTGAAACCATTCAAGCAGCTTGGTGTCAGACGCCACTCCAACTTTAACCACATAAGAGGACGGCTCCACCTTAAACGCCCAATAGTGTCTGAAAATAATAATTTAAAGCAAAGCGGCCACTCAATCACACTGAGCCCATTTTTAAAGAAGTGCTAATGCTGCAAGTCTTCACGTACCTTCCCTGAGAGATGCCAGTGTCCCCAATTATGTAATCCAGGCTGACGTAGCTGCCCGTCTGCACTCGTTCTGCTGCGAGGAGGAAGGCCATGCCCGCCACGCTCTCCACAGTGTCTCGTCGACTGTTCAGAAGGAGACGCTCCGCACTGAACCCACACTTATCACTGAACAGGAAGCCAAAAGCTGCACGAGATACAAGAACGAAAGGATGCAGATGAAGAGAAACACACAAGGTTCATTTCAAGGGAAATTGACTCAATGCATTTGTGTTTAGTGGCACAGACTGACACAGGAGGGCGCTATAACACAATAAGAGATCAGCTCATGGCCAGAGCCCCAGTTCACATGTGTACATCATCACAATTAAATGCATTCTATTAATAGTTCATGGGCTAAAGGCCATTATTACCATAATCTAGGACTCATCTTCACAGATATGATTCTGGTTGCTCACTCAGCCATCTCTGCAATCTGAAGTCTGCTCTGTGTAAGACACTTCATTTGCATGGATGAAGAAAAGTCGTCTAAACAACTAGGGCATGAAAACGTTAACGTAAAGCATCTGTGGGGGTGAACAGCTTTGATGTTGCTGTAAGTAGCAGGAGTGCTCCTAGCAGCAGTGATGTGACAAAGCGATGGACACCTCCCCAACAAGATGAAATACAGAGAACATTTTCAGGTCTGCGACACTCGATTCTGGAAAACTGACTTCAGTTTTATGGTTTAAGGACATCTGCACAATTATTTTTAAAAAGTCCACTGACATTTAATGCATAATTAAAACACCAGATTCAAGACGCGCAGATTATTTTCAGGAAACAATAAGCATTTCATTTCCCACCTCAAGCCTGAGGCAAACCAACCACATTTTGAAAATTGGCGATTTTTGAAACATGGAAAAAAAAATTAGAATAAATAAATAAAGTGTTTCATGGTTCCACTTCATGTGCCACGTGATGCAAACGACCATAAAGAACCTTGACGTAAACCATGAAATCAATCCCTACACTCGTTGGGTGAAAACCCAACTGCACATGATAAAATAAAAATAAAAAACGTTACGGCAAAAGAGCATTCCTTCAAAAAGCACAACCAGGACACCTTCTCATATGGACAGGGTGCAAAATTAAAGTTAAGCAGACGGAGATAATCTACCATGTTAAGTATTGTTCCTCCTGAGAGATAAATGAAAACAAAGAACAAGAGTGCAGGCTTCTTTTCCAAACCGTAGCATTGAACATCGACTCACATAAACTCTGACAACAGTTAAAATAGAGTTTCAGAAAAATAAATAAAATCAATCAATCTTGGCTTAATAATCTGCATCATGTGAGCTTAAAAACAAAACCAGCAGTCATCTGATAATCCTTACACATATATCTCAGTGCTCACTCGCACGTGCTCTGAGAACTAAAAACAGTAGGAGCTTAGCTCTTTAGCCAAAGTGGGGCCCAATATGAGGGGCTGCCTCTCCAGTTAATAAATGCACTTAATTTAGCTTGAATGACTGAGCTTAAAAAGAACATTTACGTTTTTCTGATCCTTTAACATCGTTTTCTCTCTCACCTCTTAACTTTTCAATCTATTCTTGAATAATATTCTATATAATAATCTATTCTTGAATAATATTCTTGAACTCTTCATTCTATTCTTCTTTGAGGCGTCTTTCTAAGCTGAAGCCCATATTATCCAAAAAGCACCTGGAGACAGTGATTCACGCATTCATTACATCTAGGCTTGATTACTGCAATTCACTTCTGTTTGGCGTCAGTCAAGCCACCATTGCACGATTACAACTGGTTCAGAACGCAGCTGCCCGATTTTTAACCAGCACACGCAAAAGAGAGCACATTACACCAGTCTTGGCCTCCCTTCACTGGCTACCGGTTCATCTTCGAATCCAATTCAAAATTCTCATGTATGTCTACAAATCGCTGAACAGTCTCGCCCCCGCCTATCTCTCAGATCTGATACACCCATATGTCCCTCCACGTGCTTTGAGGTCAGAGGATCAGGTACTCTTAATAGTTCCAGAAACTCGCCTTAAGCGCAGGGGTGACAGGGCGTTCTCTGTAGCAGGCCCAAGACTCTGGAACGAGTTACCGCTGCTCATCAAACAGGCCCCCTCCCTCTCGGTTTTCAAATCCCGGTTAAAAACTCACTACTACTCCATCGCTTTCAATGCCAGCTGATTTGTATTGGATCGTTTGATTTATGATCTGCAATGTTTTTATGTTTTTCGTGTTGTACTTCATTGTATGTGTTGCCTGTTGCGTGTTTGTTTGTCCAGCACTTTGGTGTGGACTTGTTCCTGTTTAAAGTGCTTTATAAATAAAATGGTATGGTATGGTATGGTATGGTATTCTTAACTTTTCAATCTATATATTGATTATCAAAAGAACAAATTTGAAGGAGAATCATGGTGAGGATGTGACTGGAGTCTACCTGGTGCAGGTGGCGTGTGGAAGGTGACCTCGGGGCTGTAGGGGCTGAGCATGGAGTTCCTGTGGCACTGGACTCTGAAGGCGTACAGACCGTTTGACTCCAGGTCGTGCACCACAGTGCTGGACCCATAGACTCGGTCTGTGGCCCTCCAGGCTCCACGTTCCTCACCATCCTCCTGAGACGACGACTGGCTCGAGCTCCCAAGTCTAATTGAAAACAAATACAACTTTTTATTTTTTTTAGATGAACACTGTGACTTCCCAATCACTCTTCTATAGTTGTGTTTGAACCCACTTGCGGTACTCGAGCACGTAGTGGTCAGTAGGCAGGTGGTCATCAGACAGCCTCCAGCAGATTGATGCATCATTGTAGACTTTGCTGTGGGACACGTCGATCAGTGGAGGATCAGGAACTGGAAGAGAAAAATAGAATAGCATTAAATATAAACAAGTGCGGTCAAGGCAGAGCACAAAGTTGACATAAAACTAGCAATACATAAGTCTTATTTATTAAAATAATGTGCAATAGTTCTTTTTGTGCCAGGTTTAGGTTTACAAACCTGAATTACTGTAAGTAGTACAAAGATTTGTTCAGATCAGGACTGTCCACTCAGAACAATGGAGAGTGAACAAGAAGTCTACTTTGCAGAATGACTTTTAAAAGGTTTTTACAGACTGTCTGGAAGGGAGCTAAAGTAAAAACATCTCCACTAAACAGTACTTCTCACTTCCTCTCTCGTACTTAGCGTTTCCTCCATCGTTTCGCCATGTTGCTACATTTACTGTCAGTTCCTCCAGATTAGCTGAGATCTATCTGGAGCTGCCTTTACATTCATTTACCACGTTTTTATTTATTCTGACTGGCTGCTGTTAGACAAGCACTTCAAGTGTCTTAAGTTACTTTGAGAAGCACACTTGATACACTGAATCGCATTACTGAAACTATGTAGACCACATTTTATAATTCTCATAAGAATATCCTCTCATCCTATTCACATGATTTTCTCACCCTAGTCTCATTGTGCATTCCCTTCCCTAAAACTACCTCCTTCATGGGCTGACATTTACATTCTTCTTTAATACATCAACGTTTAATCAAAGGACTTTAGTATATACATGTGCCACATGGGTAATAACTAATAAATGTTGCGTAAAGAGCATTTCTAGCTTAAATGAACGACAAAAGCTTCACAGACACGTCTGATGTGGTCTGGTTCAGGAGTGGCTTGACCTGAAGAACGCAACATCTGTAGCCCCATGACTTCGATTCATCTGTGCATAAACTGCATGAGTGTCTAATATGGAACTTTAAAATATTCAAATTTTCTGAGACACTGAGTTTTAAGTTTTCATTATTTCTAAGCCATAATAATCAAATTTACAGTAAATAAAGCCTTGGCATATTTCACTTAATGTTTAAGGTGCAATACAGGAGTTTCACTTTCTGAAGTGACAATTGTTTTTAATTTTTCCACAATATTAAAATAATTTTTAATGTACCTGTACATAACCTGACTGTTCTTGTTTTTGCATTATATTCTGTAATTTTATCTTGCTGCTATTTTTATGCTGCTATAGTAATTCTGTGAAATCCCTGGAAACTGGTATGACAACCTAATTTCCCTTAGAGCTTAAAGAAGTCATCAATCTATCAAAAACATACAGGCATTCTCATTAGGCTTTATTCTAACAACTTCACTTTCAACACTGATAATCTATAGGTTGAGTAATATCCTGGTTCTAAGCTTGACATTTTAATAAAATGTCTACATTCTGGAATTTTAAACCTAAGATTTTTACAGTTTCTTCAGAAAGAAAGTACAGAATGATTCAATAATTGGCAAAAATCCAAGTAAATGACAAACAAAACAGGAGAAGCAAGAAACAAACAAAGAACGAACGATAAGCATCAAGGAAAATTCAGTATTGGTTTATACGAAAACATAATTTACTACACAAAAACAATTAAAACGTATGTTCAAATAAAAATAACGTTTTGTATTCCTTTCTTGAGATAGTTTCCTGCTGCATCCTCTGCCAAGATCAAGTTAAATTACTACAGCACAGAAACGCTTCCACTGCAGCTTTTCCCTCCCAGAGCACGGTGAGAGTCACTGCAGAAAAGGCCTGCAGGCTCAACTGATTACAGGAGCACATAAATACAACAGCCACCTAAATGTGCCATATACGGTGGGCTCCTCCAGAAAGAATGAGGTTCAAGACATTTAACACACAAAAAAGCTAAAAGAAGCTAAAAGAAGCTAAATCTGTCATTCAGGAGGAGTTCTAAATGAAAACCTAACAAGGGGGAATAAAGCATTTTTGGAAATATTTTAGCCCATTTATGAGCGTCTAATTTTAAAATACACGTGCACTCAGTTTTTACTTAATGCTTAAATCTAGACAGTTTCTAAAGATGCTATAGTACTGATTTTAAACAAACTGTTCAGTGTTGCCACTAAAGTCCAGATGCACAGATTCATGTGATGTCCTCCTTCAGCTGTGGTCATGAACAGTCCGATAAAACAG
Source organism: Garcialebias charrua (assembly GCA_038048925.1). Classification (NCBI taxonomy): domain Eukaryota; kingdom Metazoa; phylum Chordata; class Actinopteri; order Cyprinodontiformes; family Rivulidae; genus Garcialebias; species Garcialebias charrua. The sequence goes on from JBBPBX010009288.1 coordinate 19,697, forward strand.
ATCGTCATGTCGCTGCATTTGAGGAATATATGATGTGCGTCAAGTCATGTCAATTCTCTCTATAGTATCAGAAACCTGTCATTTCCAAATTAGATCCTACATTTGAAGTATTGGGGAACATCTCACTCAGAACCACATACTTTACTGGCACCGGACAGCTCCGAGTTCTGAGAGGTCCTAAACACCGATCAGCTGTCACCAAGTCCAGATATGGCTGAAAGAACTGTCAACGCCCAGTCACCGTTTGAAACTAAATACTGTACATGTAGGAGCACCCCATCTCCTGGTTCAAAATGAGCTTCAGCCAAATGTCACAAACCATCACTCAGTCAGAATAAGACCAGCTCAGTCTCACAGAATAACCATTTTCACTAAATGGTGCAACAAATAAATTGTTTCTGCTCTCCATTTAAAATCTTGTGTTTTTTATTTATATATATACATTTCCTTGTGTCATTTATCGGTTACCTAATTTCTTAATTTAAACTTTGAACTACTTTAAGTGTAGATGTGTATTTACTACAATTTTAAAGACCTAAAAGTTTAAAAATCCAAGTTAAAGACTAGTTTCAATAAAACATTGCAGAGTGAAATGAATTATAATGTCTGTATCAAGCAGAAATCAAATGCATAAAGCATAATGATTTATTCAGATTTACGGTACTGGTTTTAGCTTGTACAGAAAATAAAAGCATTCAAACATGGAGTATAGAGTGATTTAAACATGAACATTTCTGTTACGTGCTTTAACTTGCCCTCTTGTCATAATAAAAAGCAAAGCTAAAAGCAGCCTGTGTTGACCAGCAGACCAGAACCGGGCTTCAAAAAGCAGCAAAATCTCCAGTGGGGGGGATCTCCGTCTCAACATGAAAACCACAGCTGTCCTCTCAGCACAGCACAATTCACAGGGCTGAGCATGTGACAGGCAGGTGATTACAAATGGCTTACTCTGGCGCTCATGGTTTTAACATTGTTAAAATCAAGTGGCGGGCCATGCATTTTACACCTAGGACTTCACTGGTGTTTTATCCACCTCTTAACACCGCCATCGTTAGGATGCCACAACTACAGAAATCATCAATAATCTGCAATGTGGTATAATATTGTGCTGCATAACAGACTGGCATCTCGTGTGGTGAGAATGAATACCGTAACTAAAGCAAGAAACACAATTAACACAATTTAACAAGTTTCCTTCAGCTGCAGTCACAGTCTGATGGTGTCTAGACCAGCAGAGAAGGATTTGCTAGCACTGATGGTCCACCCCATTAAACCCAGAAAGCCTTTACTTGATATGAATGTTCGGCCATGATGAAGGAAAACAACAAACCAGTGACCTCCTGTTCAGATATGAACATATAAATGTCCTCCAAATTAAAACAGTTCATCATAAAAAAAAATTAAAAAAATCATTTATATTAATAAAATAAAGTGTAAAAATAAATAAATAAAAAGTAATGTACCTCCTCCAAAGCACATTTCTTTAAGCAGAGTTTCTTCTTTGGACGTGTCGAGAACAAACTCATCAAAGCAGGGGTCAGCTGAAGGATGGAAGGTCCTCAGAGAGTCTGTGGCTTTCTGGATCCTAAAAACAGACAAAGTAGATCAAGATCATGTTTCAAGATTGTTGCACTTGTTATTCTATGTAATTGATGTTATGTGGCTGTGTTACAGATCTATTCATAAATGAGACTAGTTATCTCAATGAGATTACCTGTTAATAAATAAATACATAAAATAAAGTAATAACATTTTCTAAAAACTAGACATTAAAAGTACCCAAAACACAACTACCGGTAGTAATTCTGAGAAGATCATTACAAGGCATGCAAGTTTTTTTAATTTGTTTTTCCCCTGGAGCTATATTAGTCAACTACATCTGTTTACATTGTCTTTAATAAAAGTACATAAAAAGGAAGAGACAATAAACTCCTTGATGACAGGAGGGATCCAAACATACCACAGCACTATTCTTAAGTGAAAAGGCTCCCAGAATATCTAAAGCTGCTAATGCAGATCAATTAGTCAGCTTAAAGCAGAAATACACCGACACTCAGCTCTGACTGGACACTGCAGCAAATGGATTTTACCTGCCCTTGAGTTTTGTAACCAGTGTGCACGTGTCTGTGTGAGTTCCTGACACACTCCAGTCACCCCAACACATAATCTGACTCGCACAATAAACACCAAATTCAATGCCTGAAATCTACGAGAAAACAAGTGAGGTACCAGACTGTACAAGATTGCTTGTTTGTGTGCAAAATTACTTTTGTAATTTATGCTTAATTTTTATAAAATACTGATGGACCGAATAACAGATGATGTCAGGGAGGAATCCTTGTGGAATATGACGTTTGCAGATGACATTGTGATCTGTGGTGAGAACAGGTGGAAGAGAACTTGGAGAGGTTGAAGTATGCACTTGAAAGAAGAGGAATGAGACAAAGTACATGTGAGTAAATGAAAAGGAAATGGGTGGAACAGTGAGGCTACAAGGAGCAGAGGTCACAAAGGTGCAGGACTTCAAGTACTTGGGGTCCACTGTCCAGGAAAATGGAGTGTGGTGAAGAAGTGAAGAAGAGAGTCCAGGCAGAATGGAGTGGATGGAGAAAAGCTTCAGGAGTGATATGTGACAAAAGGTTGTCAGCAAAGGTCGAAGGAAAAGTTTACAAGACCGTGGCAATTTTTTCTTAATTGAAACATAAATGATTACCAACATCTAGAGCATTAGGCCATGCAGAGTTATGATTGAACTTTGACCCTCAACATGTACAGGGACAAGAAAAGAAAAAAAACGTACGCATTTTAGTTTTTAAGCCGTTCGATATGCAGATTGAAAATCTAGCCTTTTTACATTACCGGTACGTACAAGTAATCCATAGATAAACAGCACTTTGTTGCAAACATAATTAGGAAGATGAATAATCTGCTGCAAACCTGACATGAAGCTGTTTTGCAGTTTGTACAAAACAGGACTGATCCGTCTCTTTCAGCACCTCCTGAGCGTAGCCAACCAGTCCACTGTTCTCCAGCATACCCTGGTACTCCTCCATCTAAGAAACATTGAAATCAGTACATTTCCAAATATTGGCATGGCATGCCAAGGACCTCTTGAGCAGAGAAAAAGCCATGTTATTTTACCGTAAGTTTGAAAAGAAGGCATTATAACGTGATCTACTTTTAAAACACACCTGTAATGAAGCAGCAACATAAAGGACAACATACAGAAATAAGAGCAGCTTTGGCATTTTGTACCTGGGGTTTCAGTTGATCCAGGCGTCTGTTACGAGACTGTTCAATGGACTTCAGCATCTCCGATTTTCTTTCTTGAAGAGTCTCAAACAGACGCTCAAAGTGCTCGTTGGCCTGACGCTCTGCTAGCTGCCCATTTTCCTTGAAGAATTAAATTAAATCAAATGAGTACATTTTCTCCCTACAAGTTCTTGACTTAAGGAAATGTTATCAGAACACCGAAACCCCATGAAATGGATGAGTCAACATGACTGCAACTCAGGATTTACCATGTTGCGTACTCAACATTTGACAATTGTGTTAATTCAAGTCTTTATGTTGCATTTACAGCAACTTAAGGATCAAACCAACCCTTTTAGTAACCAATACTCTTCAAGACAAAACCATAAAGGTTTATTGCACAGTTACAGGTGAAACTGAGAACAGCTATTGTTCGTTTAAAAAGTACAGAGCATCCCAAACTGCTTTCATACCACTTAAACACACTTTGATCATTCTCCTATTCAGGTGCAACTTCAAAAGTGAAGAGGAGAAAAGGCTTTGAAGCTGAAACACCGGTGCAAGAAAATAGCTAAACCCTGCATTTAGAAGTCTGTGTGGTTTGCAGGCCTTTTTGTAAATTCATACCCACAACGTTTCATTGTGTTGCCACACAGACTGGTTTTCAGAAAGTAATACTCCATTTTCTTTTTTCTTTTTTTTTTTTTCTTTACAAAAAACAAATGAAACACCCCAGTGACGTGCGGTGAGGTTCATGGCTGGTGAGGCACTGTGCAGTTTTTTTTCATATGTATAATAAAAAACAGACAAAAAATGTTCTCCACGTTTTGGCTTCTGTCTGCCATAGCTTCTTCAGCGCTTTGGATAGCATTATTTTCTTCTTTTATAATACATGAACCCTACAGAGTAGTTTATTCACCATTTGATTGGCAGCAGTTGTGTTTAAAATCTCATATCAGCAATATTTACACATACAAACTGTAGCACACAAAAAAGCACATTTAATTTGGAGAAAATTTTATTTTAGTCTTACCTTTACTTATAAATTAAATTAAACTATAACAAAATCTATTTTTATTTTACAGAAAAGAGCTGTGAGAATTATTACAAGAAAGCCTTAATGTCATCCATCTAATATATTATTTAAACAACTCAAAGTACTGAAGTTTTATGATTTGGTGGACTATAATATTTTGTTAGTAATAGAACCCTCAAATGTTCAAATGTATTTTGTTAAGAGAGAAAGCTGCTACAGTCTAAAGGGAACTGAAATTTTTGCAAAGCCAAGGTATAGGACTAGTTTGAAGGGACGGTTTATTTCAATACAGGGAGTTGAATTGTGGAATGTTTTGGGAAATCATGTTAAAAATGTAAACTCTGTGCTTATGTTTAAAAATGATCAAAACTAAATTGTTAACAAAATACTAAAACTTTTAGTTAAGTGTTTAATGTTCTAGATATTTGTAGATTGTGAAAAGTTACTCTTTTTGCTCTGTTACTTATAATTATTGTTTTAATTGATCGTTTGAACTTGTTTTGTTTATGAATAAAGGGGCAGATAAAATAAGATTTCTTCATATTCTTTCATTATAATATGTGCTATGGTTTTCTCTTTTTCTTCTGGTTTTTAATGTAAAATGAATAAATAAATAAAATAAACAAATAAATGAAGTCCATGCGCCTCTCCTTCTGAATAAAGGCATCAGTGACTTTTTTGTAGAAGTCTTCCTTAGTCGTCGGCTTTCAGTTTTTAAAAGTCTCTCTGCCTCCACGGAGATCAGAAGAAAGCCTTCGTTGATCAGAAATGTAATCCTCCATTGTGAAATTATTGCCAATCAGGAGAAAAAAAATAAACTGAATCACTGCATTAAATTGTAGCGCTGTCACTTCCTCCTCCTGCGCTGTCACTTCCTCCTCCTGCAGCGGAGCGGAGGAGGCTCAAACAAGCAGAACCCTGGGCTCACTAGCCCCGCCTCCATGAGGCTGGCCGCGTGTGTGTGTGGATGTAACTGGGCACCTTCACAGCCGTTTTATGATCGCTCAGCACACAAACGGTTTTAGACAAAAACACTAGAGATTATATTCACCAGCTAAACTATAGAAATGTAGTTTATATAGCAAAAGTATTTGGACATTTTAATAGCGACATAAAAGGTGCAGGAATACGGGTTCACTGCAGCACGTCAGCCGAGTGATTGCGCAATCGGTGAAGCGCAGCAGCCGGTGCCTCTCTGCGCACATCTGCTCGTCTCATCTCAGTATTTGAACGCTAAAGAAAAATCTGTGATTTTGAATAAAAAAAACTTAAAACTGGTTTAGTTTTTAGTAAAATAAGTTTAAAGTACAAATCCAAAGGATAAATACAATAATTACATTTATTACATTTATTTTTTCAATTTAAATTTTTTTCTTTCCATGATGACAGGTGAGGCGTGGCCTCACTTGCCTCCCCTGACCACACGTCACTGAAACACCCTCATGTGCAGGTTTTTAAGCACATATTCATCATCATGCTGCACAATAGAACTGAACTACTTTCGGAGGCAGTTTCTTGGGTAAAAAAATTATTTTATCTACACAAGGTAAAGACCGACATCTTCCAAGAATTTGTATTTTGTGGAACATTTAAAAAGAGTGAAGAATGATTGGGATTAAAAAAAAGGACACCTTTAAAATGGAAGAGTTTAAAAGTGACTTAAGGAAAAGGAGAAATTTCAATGTTGGGAAATCCTAAAATAAAACAAGAGGGAGAACCGGAGGCTCATTTGTGTCAAAAGATCCAAAACTTTCAGGATGTTTACTTTGAGTTGAAGCAGCATGAGTCAGCGTCCTCACCTCGGTCTGATTGATCAGCTGTTCGAGCTCGGTAATCTGAGTCCTGACCCGGTCTTCTTTGCTGATGAGGTAATGGATACTCTTGGCCAGCTTCTCCTGAGAACAGATGAGCAACATTCACAGCAAACAGAGTTTTAAGGTTATTTTAATTGTTTTGTGCTTTCAAATAGCATTTAAACATCCAAGTGTTTAAGTTTAAATTTGGCATACTTAAGGAATTAAGAGGATTGACGGGATTCCATTTGCTTTCACATTTAAAATCACCTGGTCTAAATTGGCTTTCCTCACATTTCACATCGTTCAAAACAGCAGCTAGAAATAGTTCTTGATTGATGAAAACATATGCCACTAACACAACAGAACAACAACTGAAACCTGACCCATCGCTGCATTGGCAAAGACTTTCCAGACCACTCAGGACATGTGATACACTCTGCACCAAAACTGATGCTACAGCGCACAAATGATGGGAAACAAATGGTCTCATTAAATATTACGCAGCATGTTTGTATTCACACAGACAAGAGAGTTGAAATTCACTTCTGCTTCGACTTGTTGATTCACCTCACACATCCTTGGGCTGGACAAAGTTCATAACATTTAGATACTGCTCAATAAACTTTATTTTAGACCAGCCCTCGTTAAGGTTTAAGATTTCTTATTTATTTTGCCTTGTGTCATATATGACCTCTGCGGCTCTGTACCTAAACAAAATATTCAAACCGATTAAAAATTAAAGCAGGACAGCAAAACTCTCATGGCCACACATGCACCTTAAAGAAGACCACAGATATGTTTTTAAAATTTTTATGGTATTTCTTTGGGGTTACCAGACACTGTTTATTCAATTTAATACACAAAATAATTCTTAGATAATCAATTATACCCTTTTTAATTCTGCCATTTTTAACTTTCGTTTTGAACGACCGGTTTATGATAATGAGATCTCGTGGCACGCCCTTCAAAGTTCTGCTTGCATTAACTCCGCCCTCCAAAGGCAGACGAGGAAGTCAACTCACGTTACTACCACACAGAGCCGAGCTGAGCTGAGCTGAACTGGACCACGACAGATCAGAGTGTACAAGTTGTCGTGTCATTTTTTATTCTTCCTCTGTAATGTCTCCTCTGACTCTCCCACCCTCTGCCTGTGCGCGCGAGCTGGATGCAGCAAAGCACACACACACACTCACAGCGGGGCTATCTTTTTATCTGTGTTTCTCCGAGGAGCGTGCTGGCCCGACACACAAACACACACACACACACACTCACACAAACATGCACACATCTGTTCCCATCTGAAAACTATCAATTTTAAATCTGCTTAGTGCTCCATTATCTGCGCCAGGAGTTTAAAAAAAAAAGGGGGGAAAAAAAAAAAGATCATGGACAAGATGCGAACCCAAGTCTCCCGAGTGGCGTTCGAGCGCGCTAACCACTCAACCAAACCGGCAGTTGTACGAAAGTAGTCCTTCATCGTATAAGAAGTGTAATTCTTCTACGGTAATGTCGCCTGAACATTGCTATTAAAAATAAAATTAAGCCACGCATCTCTGCTCTCTGAGACTGGAAGAGTGTGTATCAACACATGTTGTGTAATGCAGCCAACAACGCAACATTTAACTTTAGGAGCCATTCTGCTGAGATGAACTATTTTTCTTCTTCTCCATTTGATTTATGGCGGATCGCAAACAACTGTTAGGTGCATACCGCCACCTAGTGTGCAGGCTGAGATGAACTCAGGAACCGCGTGGGTGGAACATTACCAGGGGTTGCTAGGTGACGGGGGCGGGACAAAGGTTGGGATGGGTTGTGGCTGTGGGTTGTGGCTGCGGTTTGTGACGTAACAAACCGCAGGAAGTGCAATCGGGCCGTTTCTATCTAAGATAAATAAATATACTTATAGTAAATAAACCACTGGGTGCATTTTTTTGGCCTTAGGACTGTTTTTTTTATGAAGTAAATACCCAAAGTTGAGTACAAAAACATTAAAAAGTGAATTTTGCATCTGTGGTCCCCTTTAAGCAACCCAGGTTCTAAATTAGTTTCGCCTGGTTACACCTGGACCTGTCACTCTGTTCGTTCTTCCTTCCCGTCCTCTCAAACCCCAGCCAGCTGGTTGAAGCAGATGGCTGATCGTCCTGTTCTGCTGGAGGGATCTTCCAGTTAAAAAATGTGTTTTTCCTTTCCACTGTTGCCAGTGTGCTTTCTCACGATTAGAGACTGTGTTTTTCACAATCTGCTGACTTACTTAGATAAATTTTACTAATTGGATTTCTTTTATTTTTATGTATGAATCTTTTTGCACAGTGCCCTGCGACAACTTCTGTTGTGACTTGGTGCTATACAAATAAAATGATCTGGAATTGAATTAAAGGATTTTCTTTTCCCACAAACACCTTTCACATCAGAAGACTCAAATCAGTTTAAATAATTTTTTTTAAAATGTTGCAACTTTTGACTGATCTTGTGACAATGACTCAAACACAAGTTACTGTATTCAACTTGAGGCATTGGTCTTAAAATATCAATAGTTCAAAGTTCCAGATCCGTTGTGCCTTCCCCAACCATGACAACTTTAAGACACTAAACTGTGGCATTGTAATGCATGCTTAGATTAAACTTTATCATAAGACTGTATTGAGTTGTACTCCAATGCACCCAACCACTTGAGATAAAATCACTTTTAAGTATATTCAGTTTCAGCTGATACCTGAACAATTCATCAACTTATCTTTTCTCAAAGAGACACAAAGTCTGACTGTTACCTTGAGGATCTTGTAAGCGCTGCTCATCGAAGTGACTTTGTGGTTGGCGTGGGACCCCCCAAGCTTGCATAAGTGACACACTGGTCGTTTGCAGACCTCACAGTACATGTTCACCTTCTCCATCTCATGCTCTGGACACATGAGCACCTGAAACATTTGGGACAGACGACACACACTTCCATTATCTGCTGAGAAATATGTCCTTACACAAGTGCTGAACACAGCTGCAGACTATAGTTACACAAGCTCCATCCTCTGCAGGACAAGGAGGTAAAATTAGACTAAAAAATGCAGACACATTCAGCTGTAGTGTTTAACAACACAGATCACTACAAGACGGTTTAACTCAACATGGGCTAAAAATTAGATGAGTGAAACAGGAAGACGCCCTTGGCTTTAAAGAAGCAGGAAGTTCTGTGCAACAACTATTAAATAGTAAGATTGCCAAGAAGTGAAATATGTCTGTGGTGAGGTAAACAAGGATTTTACAAAAATGTAACACACACACGTTTTAGGATGCTTAAACTGCAGATCTGTTTTATTCAGTTGACAAATCAAAATAAACATTTTGAGCCTTCTAGGAAGAAACAGAAAAATATTTTTCATAATTGTAACTGCTACTTGCCTTGGGCCTAAAATTCATGGTGGGGCCCACATACTCGTGTTGGGCTTTGGGCGTGCCCCAGGGGTGGTGCAGTTTGAAGCACTCGTTACAGTAGCTAGCCTTGCAGTCCATGCAGCTCTTGGTCGCCTCCTGCTGCTGTGGAGGTTTGCAGATGTTGCACATGATTGCGACGGCGGCACGGGCGGCCTGCCTGTAGCGCTCAACTATGCTCTCCAGGGTGACATTGCGGAACAGCATGCTAATGCCGCGTTCGCCCAGATCAATGTCATGCTGGCAGCCTGGGCATGGGATGGTGGTGATACGGGGAGTCACAGACCCCCTGCGCCACCCTGGAGATGAGATGGAACCTAAAGGAGGACAAAAGGTCACAAGTGAGTAAAGTTCATCTGAAGTAAAGATTCATACCCTCGGGTCGTCATGTTTCCAGTCTTGTCTGAGGCCCCATTTGGACATGAAAGCAACAATTTAGTCGAACTGAAGAGAGAAAATGGTTTCCAAGAGAGTCAAAGTAGGGCCTTTGATTGAATCCCTTTTGTGTCAAATTCTGGGGCACATTACATCACCAGCAGTGACTTGCCAAGTTAAAAAGGCGAAAATGTCTTCACAAACAGGACCTCAGCAAGTTTCCCTTTGTGCTTCATTTCCCCAATGACAACTGCTCGAACAGAGGAATGGGTGTACGGAGCCAAACCCTCACTGCAGGCAATGCAAGGAGCTGTTGTCATTCAGGGGGGGAAAGTCCAGAAGGAGAAAACATACAAGAATACTGGTACTGGACAGTAGTGAGGAGTGATGAGGTGCAGGATAGTCATGGAGATGGCATCCTTTGAGCTTTTAGAAAAATGTTTAATTTATTCAACATTTACAAGGAGTGAAATCTTAAGTACAAACAAAAACAAAAATATATAAATCAGAATATAAATGGGAAAAAAATATAAACCAAAGCAATCAACTAAAGTGAAAACTTGAGCAAATGGATGCAAATGGTTATTTCAATGCATCAACACTTCTCAAACGACATTCATCTTGAAGCAAAATGGCTTTCTTGAGATTTCCACACTGATCTTGTTACTGATGTGGCAGCATCACAACAAGGCAACACGGACATGGAAACAAAAAGCATTTTGACCACGAGATCACGTCACAGACCGCTCTTAGCACATTTAACACACGTAAAGCCAGCAAGCTTAAAAAGTCACTTCACACAAAAATTCAAAATGTTGCTTCACGTTTTTGGGGGACAGGGGAAGCGAGGAGTGCTGGATTTATCTCAGTTTGTGAGCCAGTATTTCCACTTCGTTTCCAAGGACCTGAAAATTAAATCAAACACTCCTCTGGTAAATCAAACACAAGGAGACCACTTTGAACAGCACTTCTGCGAAAAAAAAAAAAAAAAAAAAGGTGCAGCTGAAGGAAAAGCTGTGACACAGCAGCAAACGAACTGCATGATGTGCTGAGCCATGTGCATGCTGGGTGAAATAAGGAAAGTGAAGGAAAAGTTCACTAACAGATGAAAACTGGAATAAACTGAACTCCTGCCTCTTAAAAACAATTACTTATCCTGCATTATTTTATCTGGTAATGGATTCTTATCTGATGGTGATGATGAGGGTGACATATTGCTTTAGCGAGTCTCCTGATTTTTAAACCAGTTAAGATTATGGATTATTTATTTTTTTAGTTTAGCATAAAAAAAATTGTGCAGAAAATCTCTTGCATGAACTGAATTGGGTGCTCAGGACAGAAAATCTGAGTCAACAAGCTGCAGGCAGAGAATGACTGCAGCAACGCGTTTGTGTGTCTTATTTTATGGATCTGTTGTCGAGTGGACAACTAAAACAGACAAAAAAATATGGATCTGTTGTCGAGTGGACAACTAAAACAGACAAAAAATTAAAGATCAAATGCTGCAGAGCTCAAGTTTGTTTCACTGTCATGCCTTTAGGCACGTCGTTCATCCATAAAGAGTTTATTAAAATGTAACATCACTGCATTAATACTTAGCTTGGCATGTTTGGTAACATCATTCTACAATGCAAAGGGTTTGAAGATTCTGGTGCATTAGCAGCTTAACAAGAGCAATTTCTCCAGAGTTAAGCAAAACGTTGGAAATAAATCTTGCAAATTGCTTAAGCACTGAAAAGAACTTGATCATCATTAAAGTTTAGGTAAATGTTTTGGGCAATTTAACAAAAGCAGAAAATTGTACTATACTGTATCTTAAGATCAGTCAAATACTACCTGTATCAGTCAACTATGTGCAGACTGACTTCATTCATTTGAGCCTTCCTAAATTATTACACACAAAATATTTAAAACGTAGACTAAAAAGGAATAAATACGCTCCTAAAAATTGCTTTATCTCGCCCCCAAACAAAATTATTTTTACGTGAAGCGGCATAAAGGCTAATTTTAGTCTACAACACACTTGTAAATCCTTGCAAGCCCCAACATATTAAAAGGCTTTTCTGCTGCGTGTGTTTAACTTCGAAACAACTGGGCCCTACAGTTATTAGCCATCTATAAAACTACGGTACTTGCCATCATGATTTATAAAGTTAATAAAAAGGTTTAACAAGTGAACTGCACAGAACACATTCCTGTTTCAGTTCAGCTCCCTGGGAACTTCCACACCAATTTTGGTTCTTTGTATTCGTTTAGCAGTGGTCAACAAGAAACACCTATATTCAGAAAGACTTTTTTTTTCCCTTAGGAAACTACTTTTCTGCTCAAAAGGACTTTTTTTTTAGAGTCCTAAATTTAGTGCTCCAGTTGAATCCACTTTCAGAGACGCCTCCAAAGCATTTTCATTGTGGTGGCCAAAGTGGGCTGATAATCTTTGAGTGCCACAAAAACCAATAACGGAAATTCAGGAGTTTTATTGTTTGTTGTATTATACCTAAGGCTATTTGAAAAACACTGCAACATGAGGGTTAGGGAATCTCCTTCTGATAAAAGCTTAATTCAATACGTTTATTACTCGACTCACTGCAGCTTGTCCTCAACATTTATAGTTATAAAATAATATCCATACAAGACCATCTGGCTAGGGGAGGGTGGTGGAGGATAGCAAATTCTGTCCCTCGCCTACTTTATCATTAGGATCCTTTAGATTAATTTTAAACTCGTTGAGTTTGGTTGTGTAGAAAGTTAATGCAGGGAAAAGGGTAGAACCAAACTAGGGTTTCACAGGGGTTTCTATAGCAACACTGTACTCACTACTATAGCTATTCAAAACACGGAGCCCGCGTCTACCTCGACTTCCACACGGCCTTCGCACTGTGGCTGCAAGCAATGAACAGAGAGGTGAGATGAGACCAACAAGAAAAGAAAGTGAACCGATACAAGTGAGGTGATGAGTGAATCCAGCCATCAACATCGTTACACTGCAGACAAAACGTCAACTTAAAAAGAAAAAGTGTGTTTAGAAAGAAAAACATGGGGCATTATAAACATTAATACAACGTGTGGATATATGGTTTGCATTTTAAATTTCTGCATTCAATAACTCTAAAAGACCATATCCTGTTGATCTCTATTTAAACATTTACATTTTCTGGCTTTAAGGTTTGACTCAAAAGGCAACAACTTAGCAACAGCATTCGTGAGGGATTCAGTCAAATATTGTTTGAGGGGCGGCTGTGGTTGAGTGGTTAGAGCAGTCGTCCTGCAATGCAAGAGCTGGGGGTTTGAATCCACCAGCAGTCACATGCCGAAGTGTCCCTGGGCAAGACACCGAACCCCTCATCGCCTCCATGTGCGTCCCATCGGTGTATGAATGTGATAAAGTTCTGATTAGTCTCTTTAGAACGATTAGTTCAGTTAATTTTGTGGAAATCTAGTAGAGTGATGTATGAATGGGTAAACGAGGGCACAGATTGTAGTGTAAAGCACTTTGAGCGTCTTGATCAGATAGAAAGGTTCTATACAAGTACAGTTCATTTACCATTTAATACTTTCCATCCCACAGAAACTCAGCATGGTTGTAAGCCAAAGGACAGCTCAGACTTCAGACAAAAATTCAACCCATTATCAAAAATCTGCCATTGTTCTTCCAGTTTGCCGTCAGGATTTTAATTAGTTAAATTGTTGTTTTTTGGAAAAAAAATATTAAAATAGGGAATAGCTCTGCTCAAGACAATCTATACCAAACGGCAGTGTTGACAAACATAACTTCATAGCAACAGCTGTCCCCGAGTCGTTGAAAAAGATATCCAATTTTGTCTTCTGCTCTACACATTTCAAATTTAAAATCTGTCCCTAATAAACTGCAGAGTTAAACAAAACAGCCTGAAACAACAGTGAAGGGGATTTGGTTTAGATCTCTCAACGGCTTTCTCGCTATGACTATGCATTTTCTGTACACAGCAGTTAAACAATTACTGTATATTAATTGCATTTAACTGCTGTGCATAATTCTTCAACATACCAAAATATTCCTTTTTCCTTTTTATTTACACTTTTTATTTTTATTAACAGTGATGAGTTAGAAAAAATCCAAAGCTGAGAAAGAATGTAGACGAAGTTTTGGTACACATTTTCCTTTCCAGTACAGCAAAGCTCATTCAAACTGCACACTGATGAATGTAGGCTTAAATCTTCTCTTGCTCTCCCTTCATCTAATCCCTCGTTCATTCCTTCCCGGCAGGTCGCATCTCTATGACTACAGGTTATCTGATCTCTCTATAGAAGAACCAGAACAACAAGCTTGTTCCACTCAGGAGTTTCTGTTAATTATGTACTGTACTTCAAAGTTTGCCCAAAATGTCTCAATGCACAGGGATTGAGATTTCTAATCTGCAGATTAAATCTTTCTAAAACAAGAATAACTTCATTTAATAATCCCCAAGTAAATTCCACAATATCCAGGATTTTAAACATGCACTTAAGGAGAACCGATATTATATAAACTATACTAAAACGATTACTTCTGTCAGCAAGACGTGAGCTTTGGTTTCTCACAAGCAGGTTTTCAGTAATTTCCTGCATCAACAGATGGAGTTCTGTCCGTAAAGAAAGAACTCATTCAAGCAAACTCTGAATGAGGAGTTTGTGTTGGAGAGCAGAGACTCGGAGGGTTTTTATACCAAAGCTGAAAAACTCAAAAGGCTGTTCACCTCACTGAACTGTACTCCAGGGAGTTTTGTTGCTTCTGGCATTTTGCATCAGATTTTTTTATGTTCTTCCACGTCAACATGACATCCTGTTTATTAGAAACCAAAGTACTGGTAAAACAAATCCTATAGTTTCAGTGCTGTGGCGTTAGCATGACAAATAATGCATTACAAATTTACTTTACATATTAATGAGCATCCCTGAAATGCACACATTTGGCTGATTAAGCCAGAAAATGAGAAATATCAAACTTTTGTACCTTAGTTGTCCAAAACATATTTTTATATTAATTTTTTTTATTAAGTGCATATTTTACTACATGAACAAACATTTTCTCCACACCATTCTGACAAACGCATTCAGAAGTAAAATAAAGTTAATAAATGTTACATATTTGTTTGAAAACAGCCAAAAACTGTCAAACTATTGATGAAAACCATTTTGAATGATCACAAGAAAGTCTGTCCCTAGGAAGCAAAACGTAATGAAATTACAGCTGGCTGAATCGATGTGGCGTCTCCATAACAGTTCCATTCTACCATTTTATTCAATTATACAACTGCCTGAGGAAATTATAGGATCTAGATTAAATTTTGTGAAATCTTACAATTTTAACTTGGGTTTTGGTCTCCACTGCTACTTTTGCAAGGTAATACAAACCGGATTATTATTCTGAATAAAATATTAGATGTTGGCACCTCCACATCATTGCATTCAGTTTTTATTCACAATTTGTTTAGTGTCCCAACTTTTTTGGAATCCGGTTTGTAATTTCAAATTCGTTCATTTTCTCTGTCAAATACATTGCGAAGCTAAAGTAAACACTTTAAAAAAAATTCAAACTTTGGGAAAGGTGGTCAGAAGTGCAAATCAGATGAAAATGGCCAGAGCCATCAGGGGGCAGAAAGACTGTGTGAGATTCCCAGCAAAATGTTTTCAAGGCTTTAAACTTTGACCCGCCCAAACCTGAACTCAACAGTACCACAAGTTGAGCTGTAAACTTTAACACTTTGTTAAATTAATCTAGATACCCCCTTCCCAGTAAAAACATTTACCTTTCTGCAGCTTTGTTTAAAAGACTTTAAAATCCTTTTAAGTGAGCTTACAGATGTGATGGGTTGTCTCGTATGGCACGCGACAGTAAACCAGATTTAAAGGTGGATAGAAAATTATAGCTTTTCTTTTCCTAAAACATTTCCATACAAAACCATAAGCTCTAAAATGACTGAAGGAGACGTTCAATGCCCCGGGGCCGTTGAGAGCAGACAGCACAGATACTGGTAATTAGAGCTTCAGAGATCTTGTCAAAAGTTGTTTTGTTTTCCCCCTCCCCTTAAATGTTGACACAGCTAAAGCTCATACAGTTCGTCTGCTCTATGTTTAATGGTGTCAGGAAAACGAACGGCGTGAAAAGAAGTGCTGACTGAGTGTTGCGGCTGAGCGATAAAATTATTTTACATTTCTCTTATGCTTGTTCTCGTTTATCTGGGACAAGAATGGGGAGGAGGGGCAGTGTCCACACCCCACTAATACCCATTTACACAATACTTGGCCTATTTTTCCCCCGCCAAGCCAACTTTTCAAAGCCTATTCACTCAAACCCATTCATTTGCATTGGCTGAAGATTTGTTTATTGCTTCACGAGGTTCTGTCCAGTGGAACTACCATCCTTGTAAATCTAATAGAAACTGAAAGTTTAGTCTGCAAACTGTAGTGTTTTTGTCCAGTTCTGCAGAGGGAGACAGCAGGTTGAAGCGATTCACAGAATGAGAAGTCTGCAGAACTGAAAGCTGAAGCTGAGGGAAGTAAGAGGAAGATAATGTAACAGGAAGTCAGAGCAGCTTATCGAAAATCATTTTGCCCTTTCATGGAAGCCTTCAATACGGATGGACGGAGATTAATTTGATGGTAGAACTCTACAAGGTCTAATTATTAGTACCCATCAATGTTGGCCCAGACAGCTGCTACAACACCCATACGCTTCAACTTCAGAGAAACGTGCTAACCTACCTACAACAAACATCTTCCTGCACAGAACACACCGATTCCATCTTTAGGGAAATTCAGATTGTTTTTACTATCTTACCCCGACACCCACCTGATCTCACAAGCCTGTCTAGCTTCTCCACGGAGAGGGACGGCACCCTGGACCTGGGGCTGCCAGGCAGGGAGCCAGGCAGGGAGCACTCGGAACCGGCGTCAAACGAGTCCTCGTGGTTGAGCATCAGCAGCTCTTTGACACACTTGTGGCAGATGCTGTGCTGACAGGGCAGGATCAGAGGGTGGGTGAAGAGCTCCTTACAGATCGGGCAGATCAGCTCCCGCTCGATGTTCTTGATTGGGACCTGAAGATAAGAGACAGGATTAGTTTTTAAAAAAAAAAATTTTTTAAATCTGAAATTGCTTTTTCATTCTGATGTTTTCCCCCTCGTGAGTTGTTGTCAACATTTCACAAGAAGATTAAACTAAAAGAGCACAGAGCTGTGCAAATGAACTCATGAATAAATAACCAGAATAATCACTGCAAAATATCACATCATGTTGCTGCTGATCTGTTTCATGTTGCTGCTGATCTGTTTCATGTTGCTGCTGATCCGTTTCATGTTGCTGTGTTCATTCGTGCCCATCTGCTCATACAGACTCATGTTCGTGCTGCTGTTTGGAGTGATGTTTTTCTATGATATTATTGCTTATAGATGTTTTTCTTAGTTCATATCTTAGATGTTATTACTGTTCTTCTCTTACCCGGTACATTTTATTGTTGGATGTAACTGGGACCCTTTGTACATAATCTCGTTTCATCACATGTTCCACATGTGGTGCAAATGACAATAAAAACTCTCTGACTCTTGACTCTAAAGTCTTCTTGAGTCATTTCTTATTTTTTATATATACAGTATTTTGCTTCCAAGCAGTTAAGACTCTGGAAATCTTTTAAAACAACATTCAGCTTTTCTGGACGTTTTCCAAAGTTCTTCTTTGAGCTTTGAGTTTATTTTTAATCCTTGTACCTACTATTATTCATTCAACCTTTATTTATACAGGCTAGCCTCGTTGAGTCACGGGGACTCATTTACAAGAGGGACCTGTCTCACTCACACCAAACAACCATCCACTCTCACACTCACACCTAGGGTCAATTTAGAGTCACCAATCAGCCTAACAAGCATGTTTTTTGGTCTGTGGGAGGAAACCGGAGTACCCGGAGGAAACCCACGCATGCACGGGGAGAACATGCAAACTCCACCCAGAAAGGCCCTGGACCGGGATTTGAACCGGCAACCTTCTCGCTGAGAGGCAGCAGCTCTACCAGTTGTGCCACCGTGCTGCCCATTATTAGGAGTACCGGTATATGTTTTTGTGTTAAACCACCAACTTTCATCTACAAACCATTTAAATATGTAAAATGGCTCAACTCAAGGGATGAACCATGTTGTGGCCACAAACCTAAATCAGATATTTTAGGCACTTTACAAAAAAACCTGTCAAAATGTCTATTTCTTTTATTAAATCCAACATTAAAGTACGTTAGCAACAACAAGATGATTCCTAAAGAGTAACAGACCTTGTCATACAGTAGATAATCAACTGATGGCTGATAAATCTCTCACGCCCCCATGTCTGGTCTGTTTATTTCCATCTTAAAGACAAGACTGTTCACCTGCTGTCAATAGTATTCACGCTTTAAACTCTCCCCATTGTTCTCCTTTTGCACACTTGTGCAACATGCAGTGTCCGATGATTTAAAATGAATGAACAAGCAACTTAAGTTCAAAAATACTTTGAAAGACCTTGAAATAGGGGTGCGAATCTCTCAGTGTCAGGAAAAATCGATTCAATTCAGATTTTTGGTGTCACGATTCGATTCAAAATCAATTTTTCTATTAAAATGGTCATAAATTTAGTTTCAGTTTTGTAACAGACAAGCTGAAAAGAATAAACAACAATGTAAACAAATGGAACATTTATTTAAAACAATAATTTTAGGTTCCTTATTGTATCAAATGTTTTGCATCGTTTGATATTTATACCAAAAATAGGAACAAATAACACAGGAATGCATTAAAATCTGTAACCAGTATTAGGTTAGCTTTTTACTCCGTTACTTATAGAAGACTGTTGTTTGAATGGATTATTTGAACTGGTTTTGTTTTTGAAAAAGGGCAGATAAAATAAGATTTCTTCTTCTTTCTGCCACCTTTCATTTTAATAATAATAATAATAATAATAATAATGTCACATTTTTGTCTTCTGTGCATGTTTCCATACAAGACGAAATTTGACTCTGCATTTAACCCAATCACCACCAGGTTTATGTATTCTTTCATATACTATGAGATATAGTTTTATTTTCTTTATCTTTTGGGTTTTAATGTTTTAAAAAAATCGATTTATGTGTTTTTAGAATCGATTCTGAATCGCCTGGACTAAGAATCTAGATTCTTTTTAAAAATCGATTTTTTTTCCCCCTGCACCCCTACTGAAGATCTATTAATCAAATGATTTAAAATAAAGGGTTTTGATTAAGTCCTTAGTCCTCAAATCTGCATTTTGAGCAACGTGAACATTTTGCTGCATCACTGAAGTGAGAAAACTTAAACTTTAAATGTGGTAAACTTTACATACAAATAAAACAGCTGTAGACAAACCACCAGTCTTTACAATCATGTTTCTGATTGCATTACATAAGACAGGATTAACTCGGGTTAAAATATAGAGAAACAAAACGAGCAGCTCACGTTTGAACACAGAAAAGATGACAAACATTTCTCAGGGAAACATTATCACCGTCATTTGTTTCAGGTGGTGAAACTTTAAAATAACCCACTCGGTCCAGCTGCTTGACTCTGAACGTGTTTTTAAAAAAAAGTCCAACCAACACCAGGATGAAAAATAAGTTTAACTAAACAAACGCCGGAGCGAATAACTTCCCACAACACGAGCCGACACTCCGACAACAACAATGAATGGACGCCATCCTCCTCTCCTCCTCCTCCGCCACGACGCAGAGCAGCCCCGGGCTGTTCAGACGACGACGAGTCGAGAAGAGTTAACACTTTCCTCCGACTTACCGCAACGACACCGCAGTTCCGAGGCATCTCTGTAGTCATGATGAGGGAGAAAAGACGTCAGTTAGAGTAAAAAAATAAATAAAAAACACCGAGTCCGACGGTGAAAGTCCGGGCAGCAACAAACTTCTCGCACGAGACGTGAAGATGCCGACAGCCACAACAGCAGGGGGCGGGGGGAGTGGGGGGTTAAATAGAGTGACGCTGCGGAGGGAGGGAGGCGTGAATCAGCAACAGCCACTTCAGCAGTCCTGCATGGCCAGTATGGCAGACCATTGTACCATACAATCAAACCATATTCCTGTCTACTTTTATTTCAAAAGTAATAAAACTCTTCTAAGTCAGAATGAGATTTACACCTTCAGATTAATATTCCTTACAATAATTGGGCAGCACGGTGGCACAACTGGTAGAGCTGCTGCCTCTCAGCGAGAAGGTTGCCGGTTCAAATCCCGGTCCGGGGCCTTTCTGGGTGGAGTTTGCATGTTCTCCCCGTGCATGCGTGGGTTTCCTCCGGGTACTCCGGTTTCCTCCCACAGACCAAAAAACATGCTTGTTAGGCTGATTGGTGACTCTAAATTGACCCTAGGTGTGAGTGTGAGAGTGGATGGTTGTTTGGTGTGAGTGAGACAGGTCCCTCTTGTAAATGAGTCCCCGTGACTCAACGAGGCTAGCCTGTATAAATAAAGGTTGAATGAATGAATGAAAAATAATAATATTAATAATAATAAAAATAATAATAACGTTCCTGTTTTTAGTATTCTACACCGCCTTACAACCTAGCTGTTTTTTCACTACTTTTCTTTTTAATTATCCTTTTTTTTTATGATTCAAATTTTTATTGATTTTCCATAACGAAAATTATACAATAATTCCAGTCTTATATAACAAACATTAGTAAATAGTAGTTTTTCTGGAATCTCATAGCATGTGTCAACACAATAATGAAATTATTTAATAGAAAAAAATAATAGAAAAACAAATAAATAAATAATTATTTTTTTTTGAAAATCACTAACACACTCTACCAATAACCATAAAGTTACATATATACATTAAATCAAATAGCCCTAACCCCAGAAACCTTTAAGTAATAATATATTTACAGTGTAATTTTATCTGCAAACTAAAGATAAGCTGGAGATGTCATTTAACCCACATACAACAGATAATGGGACCACTTTTTGTTGTATTCCTCAACTCTATTCACCAATCTATAAGATAATCTTTCTAATGCAGCAAGTTTGCCCAGGGATCTATACCAATGAATTAACGAAGGTATAGATGAACTTTTCCACTCTCCCACCAGCAACTTCCTCCCCAGCATAATAGCTGTCTGTACCCATTGCGAAATGGAGGAGGGCAAGTGGACCAGTGATGATGAATCCCCAAGAATATATAGCTTCCTACAAAAGGGTAAATTCTGGCCAACTATCCTCTCCAAAACTTCATGAATTAATGACCAGTACTCTTGAATATTTGGACACTCCCAAAGCACATGCACTAATGTGCCCTTATCCTTCTGACATTTCCAACACGCTGGGGTATTCGACAAGCCAGCCCTGTACAATCTATATGGTGTCCAGTATATTTTATGTAAAATCTTAAATTGCACCAGTCTTGTTCTTAGTTCCCTTGACATTTTTTTGCCATTCCTAATAATCAAATTCCATTCCTCATCAGTAAAATTGAGGTTCAGATCTGTTTCCCAGCATTTCTTGAGATACATGATATTACAGTCCAAGGTTGTCAACAACATTTTATAATAAGCAGATACTTCATGCCCTTGACCAAACACCTTTTTAATCTCGTCCAGTGTGGTACATGTTGCAGGAGTATAAGTGGGTGAACCAAAAGTTTTCACCAATAAATGTCGTAATTGTAAATATTTCCAAAAGTCTTCTCTGGATACTTTAAATTCCACCACCAGTGTTTCAAAGGATTTTAATGAACCATTCCTATATAAGTCGCCTATTTCAGAAATCCCTTTCTGATACCAAGATTTCCAGAAGAAGGGATTTTTACCTATGCAAAGTTTAGGATTATACCAGACGCTTGCAGATTTATGAAGATGTGGGTCGAATTTAAAAATTTTAGACATCTTTTTCCACAGCCATTTCATATGAGACAAAACCGGATGCAACTGATTCTGAGGAGCAAGGTTAGTTGATAAACAGCTAGGCAGTGTCAGTGGTTGACACACTACTGTCTCGAGAGTGAACCAAGGTGGAGCTCTTTCAGGGGGCAAAAACCAATGAGCCAAGTGTCTAATAGAAAAAGCATAGTGATAGTTTAGTAAGTTAGGCATTCCTAGACCTCCCCTATCTGCAGGTGTTTGTAACTTTCGTAAGTTCAATCTTGGCTTTTTTTAATTCCAAAGAAATAAGTTACAGAGCTTGTCAAACTGTTTAAAATATATCATAGGGACATGTACCGGGAGAGCCTGTAATAAGTAGTTAAACTTGGGAGTGCAAATCATTTTAATAACATTTGCTTTTCCCCACATGGAAAGACATAATTGACTCCAGCGCTCTATGTCAACTCTCATTCTGTCTAGCAAAAGTTCAAGATTAATCTTAATAATATTATTAAGTTGGGGTGGAAAAATTATTCCAAGGTATTTTAAACCTTTTTTGGGCCATGAAAACATGTCTGATGGAAATGCATTCTTAGGGCAGAATGCAGTAAGTGGGAGGGCCTCGGATTTTGTCCAATTGACCTTATAGCCTGAAATGTCCGAAAATACATTAATTAGAGAGAGCAAAGTTGGGATAGAATTCGCCGGATCTGACACATAGAGAAGAATATCATCGGCATACAACATAAGCTTATGACAATTATGTCCTATAGAAATGCCCGGAAGGTTAACTTCTTTTCGAATAGCAACTGCCAATGGTTCCAGGGCTAACGCAAATAGTAAGGGGGACAGGGGGTCACCCTGTCTGGTACCTCTTTTCAGTTTAAATGATGGGCCAATTATTCCGTTTGTAAGAACGGATGCCACTGGCTGAGCATATATAAGTCGAATCCAGTTTATGAAATTATTACTAAAGCCAAACCATTCCAAAGTTGAAAATAGATATTGCCATTCAACTCTGTCGAATGCCTTTTCTGCATCTAATGATAGAGCAGCCATAGGCATCCGGCTATCCCGTACTTCCCACATAATGTCAATAAGCCTTCTAATGTTATCCGCCGAGGAGCGAGAGCGTATGAAACCAACCTGATCAGGATGCACTAATGTGGTAAGAACTCGGTCTAATCGATTAGCTAAAATTTTTGATAATATTTTACTATCATATGATGTTAAACTTATAGGTCGATAATTCTTGCATTCTGAGGGTTCCTTATCTTTTTTCAGAATGAGAGTGATAAGAGCCTCTGAAAGTGTAGGTGGTAACGTTTTCTTGTTAAATGACTCATTATATGCATTTAAAAGTAGGGGGGCTAATTCTTGTGGAAATGCTTTATAGAATTCTGACGTGAAACCATCTAGCCCGGGGGCCTTATTTGAAGGTAGGTGTTTTATTACCCCCACTATTTCTTCAGTAGTAATGGGACGGTCAAGACCTACAAGTTGATCCTTTTTTATTCTGGGTAGATTTAAGTCAGACAGAAATTTATTGATACTTTCTGATGAGGCTGATGATTCAGAGCTATAAAGATTCTTATAGTAATCACTAAATACGACATTTATTTCATGGGGGTCTGAGACCAGCTGACCATTTCCATCCCTAACAGCTGAGATGGAGCTCATGGCTTCTCTCTGCTTAATATACCTAGCCAATAGCCTACCCGCCTTATCTCCTTCTTCAAAATATTTTTGCCTGGCGCGAAATAAACTAAATTCAGCTTTTTCTGACATAATTATATTATATTCATACTTCAATTTTGTAAGTTTGTTTAAATTTACTGGGGAAGGGTTCCTTTTGAAATCAGACTCTATGATCTCAATTTCTCTTTCTAAATCAACTAATTTAATTTTCTTTTCTTTTTTTTTAAATGAAGCTTGCTGAATGATATAACCCCTTAAGTAAGCCTTCAGTGCCTCCCACGCCACTCCGGCAGATGGAGCTGATGGAACATTAGTGTCGATGTAAAATTTAATTTGTGATTTGAGGGAATCTTTAAAAGCTTCATCCAGTAGGAGACTAGAATTTAATCTCCATCTAGGACTTCTCACAATAGTACTGACCGCAGTCATGTAGAGATAGATAGGACTATGATCTGAAAGTACTATGTTCCCGATGTTAGTAGAGGTAACCGCTGTCATTAATGATTGGGTAACTAGAAAAAAATCAATTCTTGAAAAAGATTGATGAGGAGAAGAGTAAAAAGTATAATTCCTTCCAGAAGGATTTTGTAACCGCCAAACATCAACAAGACCACTGGCTTCGCATAAACCTTTAAGTGCATTATGTGTTTTTGGGGTGCGCAATATCACAGCGCTTCTGTCTAACGTCATGTCCATCACCTCATTAAAATCTCCCGCTGCAATAATTCCCTAAATCCATTATTTTCTTCTCCAGTTGTCCAAAAAAAGAAGGGTCATCAACATTAGGTGCATAAACATTTGCCAAAATAAATTTTTTCCCTTGGATTTCGCACAACATCAAAAACATCCTTCCTTCTGTATCTTTGCTCTGCTTCAAGCACTTGAACTGTAGATGTTTATCAATGAGTGTGAAGTAAACATGAGGGAGCCACCATATTGTGTCTTTAAACACATACGGTGCCACCTAGATGTACAAGTGAACTGGACCGAACGGAACCAGAACCCCCACAGACCACGGGCTGACAAAACCTCGCCTGAATGCTTCCAACAGCATGTAACAGAGTTGAAACAATAATAATCTCTCAGCTTCAAATGATAAAAACATGTAGAATCTGCCTGTCTTGAACACTTCCAGCCAAAATTATTATCCTCAGAGTTTAAAACTTGGATCCTATTATGCAAACATGACGTTACAGTTCATGAGAGACCACAGATTTATCAATAATCTTTCAGAAAACACGTACGTGGGCCACCAGATGAAGGAAACAGTGGTTTACTTCAATGGTTTTCCCCGTACGGGCCACCAGATGAAGGAAACATGAGGGAGCCACCATATTGTGTCTTTAAACACATACGGTGCCACCCAGATGTAAAGGATTTTATCAGGGGTCAGTGTTAAGCTGACCTCTTTATCCTTAATTAATTTACTTATTCAGACTGAATAGTAATTTCACGGATTCTTTTCTTTTTCAGTTTACCCAATATTTCTGTGATCTTTATGATGGATAAATAAATAAAGCCATTAAGTGACAGAGACTTAGTTTGGTATGTCAAAGACACTACCATTTATTTAAAATAAATCAACTAAATTAACACCATTACACTTGATTGACATGATTTCACTTTCTTGCAATTTAACACGTCAGCACATTTAAATTGTAACACAACAGACATAAATATAGGATGTTAACATACTTAGTCTGAGGCTCTATGACTTAAATAGTTTCCAGCTTAGAATTGAGGGGAAAGGAAATAGGAGAGATGGTTTAAAGGAAATTGTCTTGAGCATGTTACCAGAAGTGACACTTCCCATCAGATTTCTGCTGAAATCCAGGTACGTTTGTAAACAGCTCTTTACCTTCGACGACGAGTCTGATAAAGAGATGACACCAGCCTTTCAGGCGTACAGAATCGTTGCAGGTCCAGCACGTCCGAGCCGGTTCTTGTTTACGTTTTCAACGTCTCCTTGGATCCGCTTCGATCATCAGAAAATATGTCAGCTACTGTTGACCTCAAGATAAACTTATTCCAGGAAGGAATAAACAAAGTTTTGAACTTACGCTCGTTCTAAGTGGACTCATAACAGCATGTTATTAGTCCTTAACTGGATGACGTGTCCTTAGCGTGTGACTAAACGTCCATCCAGCTCTTTGGGAAAGTTCACATCTTTTGAAGTTCCCAGCAGACTCTGAACTCCCTGGTTCCTTCAAAACTCTGAAGCGTTCACAGAAGCAAATGCTTTTTACTCAAAAATGTTGAGATTAGAACACACTTTCCTCATTGGTCCGTGGGCCAAGAGGAGTGTGAAAACGTGAAGTGAAAACTCAAGGTTGATAGCAAGTCTGCTTAGATAACAAAGAGGAATGTTTTGGGAAAGTGTCTGAAAGTGAAGAGACATCTCGACGCTTAGTTCGAGATTTAGCTGAACTCAACAAAAACAACTTCTGAGTAAGTCAACTTGACACATTATTCAACTTTGTCATAGATATTTTGAGTAGACACTTTCATTTGGTCAAGTAACACAGTAATACTCCATATTAAAAGAATAACAGCATATAACATATATCATGAAAATGACAAAAGTTATTCTTTTGATTACATTAGAATAAAATCAAAGATAGAAATAGTCTCTTTTGGTGACTATGTTCTCAGATTACAACTAATGGAATAATTTGTAGTAAATGTCTTGCTTTACTGAGAGGTCAGTAAAGGTCATCTCTGGAACAGTTCAAAAATACACAGGTGTATCAAAGTGGACACGGTCATGCCCACTACATCTCCCCCCTTTTGGAAGCCATCGCCAGTCCTTGGGGATGGGGTCCAACACGAAAGGAACATTGAACTGTCTCTGATCTTGAAGTAATCCAGCAAGTGGAAAAGAAAAATCAAAATTATAATCCCATAAAGTTTTTTGGAACTTCCATACTGTTCGGAAGTAATCCCATTGCGGTAAGCTTTTAATCCTTTGGAAAACAAAGTCTGTTAACTCTTGGAAAACAAAGTCTGTGATCCCTTGGAAAACAAAGTCTTATAATCCATAGCGCTAATTCCACAGCAGTAATTCCACAACGGTTAGTTTTGTTGATTGATCAGCAACAATTGTTTTCATAATCAGCATGTAGAGGGGATCCCTCGATTGACGCAGAGGAGGCGACCCTTGGATGAAGGTTGAAGACCAAGCGTTGGAGCTGCAGGTCCCCACATCGAAGGTTGTTGGCTGGTTGGCTTCCAGTCAGTGCCACTCTGGTTCTATGTGTCATGCAATTATGTGGTTTTTTAGGTGGGCTTATGATTGGGATTTTACATTAGGCCCTACCTATATGCACCTGGTATGTAAGCTATCATGGTTTAGATCAGCTACAATTACCAATTAAGGGGTGGATCAATTCTGTAAAATTAGATATAGGGATCTATACCTATAAAATTTTGGAGGGCTTCTGTAACGAAGGCCTCTAATTCCAAACTATTCCTCCATTCATTACTTAGTTTAGGTTAAACTAAAATAAAAAATGAAATATAGTTTGATCTAAATGTCTGTTGTCTTTTAGACGAACGACGTAGGATTTGGTATTCCTAATAAATTTTGAAGTCTATGGCGAGACTCATCAAAATGAATAGATAATCTAGAATAGAAACGATCGAATCGGTTCAATTTAGAAATTGTGAGACCAGTGTAGTTTATCAGAGTCAGAGTCAGAGAGTCTTTATTGTCATTTGCACCGCATGTGGTACATGTGATGAAAACGAGATTATGTACACGGGGTCCCAGTTACATCCAACAACAAATGCAAGAGAAAAACAGTAATAACATCTAGAATTAACTAAGAAAAACATCAACTAGTAATACACTAAGCCCTAATGTAGTGGAAAAACATCATTATAAACAGCAGCACGAACATGAGTCTGTATGAGCAGATGGTCACAGATGAACACAGCAACAAGAAAACAGATCAGCATCAGCATGATGTGATATTTTGCAGTGTTTATTTTTATTTTTTATTTATTCATGAGTCTAACAGCCTCAGGGTAGAAGCTGTTCCTCAGTCTAGTGGTTCTACATTTGATGCTCCTCAACCTCCGTCCTGAGGGGAGTGGGGCAAAGAGTGAGTGTGCTGGGTGAGTGAGGTCTTTCATGATGCAGGTGGCTCTTTTCCTGCATCTGGAGGTGTAAATGTCTGTGATGGTGGGGAGACTGACTCCAACAGACTTCTGTGCAGCCTTCACCACTCTCTGTAGAGCTTTCCTCTCTGCAACTGTGCAGCCTCCATGCCACACGTTGATGCTGGAGCACAGGACGCTCTCCACTGCACACCTGTAGAACGAGGTGAGAACTGGGCTGCTCAGACCAGCACGTCTCAGCCGTCTGAGGAAGTAGAGTCTTTGATGACCTTTCTTGATCAGGCTGGTGGTGTTGTTGCTCCAGCTGAGGTTATCATTCAAGTGTACACCCAAGTATTTGTAGCTGGAGACCACTTCCACTGCAGATCCACCTATGTTCAGTGGGGCGTGGGTGTGTTTGTTCCTTCTGAAGTCCACAATCATCTCCTTTGTCTTCTTCACATTCATGTGAAGATTATTCTCTTTGCACCAGCTCTCCAGGTGTTCCACCTCCTGTCTGTAGCTGGACTCATCATTGTTTGTGATGCATCCCACCACCGCTGTATCATCTGCAAACTTAACAATATGACAGCCTGGATGTGTGGCTGTACAATCATATGTGAGCAGAGTGAACAGAAGAGGGCTCAGCACACATCCTTGAGGAGAGCCAGTGCTGAGGGTTATGGTGGAGGAGGAGAAGTTGTGGATCTTCACGGACTGTGGTCTGTCTGTTAAGAAGTCTAGTACCCAGTTACAAATGGAGGGGCTTAGTCCAAGTGTAGATAGTTTGTCTATCAGAGTTTGGGGGATCATGGTGTTGAAGGCAGATGTGAAGTCCACAAAGAGCAGACGCACGTATGAGTCCTTCTGATCCAGTAGCTTTAAACTACATTGACTCTTCGACGATTGAGATTTAACAAAATGAACTGCATGTTGGCATAGTTAAATCCATATAATTCATTAACCAATGTTAATACAAAACCTTTTTGGCTGGGAGTGTTCAGAACCAAACAATATCTCAACTAATGACAACAATAATGACTAAACAACAAGGAAACAACGTTTCACTGCTTCGACACACTCTTGTCGTCAGATTCCAAAGTGCAACACACAAGAAAACAGGTCTCAACTTTATGACCGAGGTCAAATTAAATCTCGTGGATTTAAACGGTTGTTAAGGTTAGTTTTTTGTTGTGGGTTTTAGACTTAGCGTTTCTAAGTTCAAGTTGGACAATGCGACTTATAGGGTGGAAAATACGGTAGTTTAAACCTGATTAGTTTATTTACTAACTTGTGTTTGTACGACCTTATTATCCCATGAAGTCGGTGAGTTTGTGAGATCTTTGTCTTTTGTGGAGTCATTGAACGCCTTGTAAGGTTTGATCTGATTTCGATGTACCCATTTAGCAATTGGCTCTTTGCGGCCTTTGCTGATTTTGATTTCGTAGACGACTGAGGACACTTTGTCTGTTATCAGATGAGGTCCAGTCCACCTGGGCATTAGTTTGCGGGCGAGAGTTCCGGTCTCGGACCCTCCTTTCCCGGTTGCTGGGGCGAACGTATAGTACCAGACTCTGTCTCCCACTTGGAGTTCATTGTGAGAGGCCTTCTGGTCATAGTACGCCTTACGTCCTTCAGCGGATCTTTCCAGGTTTTTCTGGGCGAAAGCAAAAGTGTTTCTGAGGTGTACATTCAAATCTTTGTCTTTGGCATGGCCTAACATCACCCCCCTTTGGTCATGGGGGACCACGAACACAGGTGAGGACGTCCGTCCATGGGCACAAGTTAGGATGCCACCGTTTAGTTTAAGCTGTTCGCGCAGCTGAGAGAAGACGGTACACAGGAACCGTTTAGGTTTCGGCCAACGTATCTTCCTACGTTTACCTCTTTCTGTGTAATTCAGGTGTGTCACAACTGTTGGCGCAGTCGCAGGTGTGTCTGATTGTACAGACTGCGACGGGTCACTGTCGTTGTGTGTGTCTTCCCACCTCTCGACTGAAGAGGGGCTCTTTGAGTCTGTAAAAACTATGTCATTTCTGATTAGTTCTAGACACAAATGTACCTGAACCAAGGTTTCATCGAAAGCTTGGCTGATAGCCGAATTACCTGTCCCAGAGGACAGTACAGCAACCTCGGTGTGGGGTCCTTGGATCTCCACACCTTTCTCTACCTGTGGTAGGTAATGTGAGTTTGCCCCCATTTTGTCTGATGAGGGGTCCTCGTAATCTGCAACAATGATGTCCAAGTGACTGTCAGCGTTTGGATGACTGTCATTTTCTGGACTCAGATGCCCTTGAACCAAGGTTTCATCGAAAGCTTGGCTGATTGCCGAATTACCTGTCTCAGAGGACAGTACAGCGTCTTCGGTGTGGGATCCTTGGATCTCAACACCTTTCACTACCTGTGGTAGGTAGTGTTCAGTGAGTGCTGAATGTGTCAGCTCACAGAGGAGGTTCTCTTGTTGGGCCAGAGTTTGGTCCAACTTTTGGGTCTCTTCTGTCTCACCTGTAGTTGAAGGTTCACTTACCGGGCTCTCGTCCTCGGATGAGGTGTCCCGTGTGTCCTTTGCGGTACCTGCGGTTAGGCAGTCTGTATCGCAACTAGGAGGCACTTTTATTGGCAGGGGTTTTCTCACTGTGCTCCACATTTTCTGTTGACCATAATCTACAATCGCGCCGAAGCGGTTTATAAAATCTTGGCCAACCAAAAATGGGAATGAGTCAAGTTTAGACACAAACACCGGGTGGCGTAGTGTCATTTCGCCAATCTGCATGTGAACCATAGCTATAGCTGTTAGGGTTGTTCTCGTCTCTGCGAGACCCTGTAGCTCAATAGCACATTTCTCAAAGGGTATTTGCCTGTCAACACCGTTAGCGGCGGTCCTCAGCTCCTCGAACAGCTTGGCCGACATAATAGTTATATCAGAACTGCCATCCAGGAGGGCTTCACGCTCAAGGACACCTTCCAGTGTGATAGGCAGGTAAGCTTTCTTAGCCACCCCCCTTTGTATAAAGTTACACAGAAACCTCACAGGTCTTGGCCCACGTTTCTGTTCACGTGTGACTCTGTCTGTGTAATCTTGTTTACTGTCAGCATCTTGTTGGCTGTCAGCATCATGACCTTCAGGATGTTGTTGTGTGTCAGCAATTGGTTTGCTGTCAACATCCATGGCAATGTTGGTAGTAGTGTGCGCTGAGTTATTTGTGTGCTCTGAGTCTTTGTGAAAGACAGTGCTACACATCGCTCCAGGTTGGTCAATGTTGATAGTGTCATTATCAATGATAACGCCACTCATTGTATCAGGTTGGTCAAGCACAGTAACATTCAAATCTACTGACAAACTACTTACTTCCTCTGTCTCTTCCGAGCATAGAGGTGTTGGGCCATTATTCCGGGACATTCGTGACTCTTTGCCTGTCTCGAACTGTTCTGTTCGAGGCGCGGGAGGTGCAGTTCCAAGGCTCGGGGGTTTCTGTTGGGACCACGCATAGTTACATGAGTATAGGTCCTCATACTTCAATTTCTTTTGAAGTCCACCCACCGATGGACCTTGGTTTTCACCCACCTGGTTCGATCTGAACCATTGTGGGTCTCTTAGAGAGTGAACACCTACCTTTTGTGGTTCGTTGCTTGTCTCAGATTTTTCAATCTGAGGTGCTTTAGGGGCGGGGCTCCCTTTAAACCATTTTGAGTCACTGTTCCAGCTGGTACCAACATTTCGTTGTATGTCAGTTTGAAAATCTTGTTCATTCTTGCTAGTATTATCCAACTCTTTTAACAACCGACGTAAGTACTCTACCTCTTCTGAGGTCAGAGGGCCTTTGAGACGACGGTGTTTATTCTCGCTTGTATTATCCAACTCTTTTAACAACCGACGTAAGTACTCTACCTCTTCTGAGGTCAGAGGGCCTTTGAGACGACGGTGTTTATTCTCGCTTTCTATAGGAGAGAGAACCTCTCCTATTTTTAGCGACTGGGATACGACCTTTTGACCTGGGCACACCTCAGAGGGTGTTTTGTTTTGCATGTGAGCCTCAAAAGCAGTGACAGCGCACTGTTTCATCACTGATTGTCTAAACTGATGTTGTAACTCAAGGCCTTTTTTGAGAAGTTTTTCTCTTTGTTGTTTGCTATTGTTGTCACTAACTGTGTGCTCTGAGTTATCCATGTGCTCTGAGTTATCAAAGACAAGGTCACTCAATGTACCAGCTTGGTCATCCTCCGTCTCATTCAAGTTTTCAAACAACCAACTTATGTCCACTATCTCCTCAGAGCTTAGAGGTATGTTGCCTTTTTTCTGGAACATCTGTGACCTTTTGCTACTCCCGGACTGTCTAGTCCGCGGTGCAGGGACAGGGCCTTTGCTCGGTGTAGACCGCAGAGAGTCACTTAAAGAGCGGACACCTACCGTTTGTGGTTTTTTGCTTATCTCGGGCAGCTTCGTCCGAGGTGCAGGGACAGGGCGTTTGCTCGTCCTTCTCAACCATATTGGGTCTCTTAACCACTTCGGGTCATTGTTCCAGCGGGCATCAACATGTCGTGGTTTGATAGTTTGAAAAACATGTTTCTTCTCGCCTTTTTTAGGAGAGGGAGTTGATGAACTTGTCCCTTCCAGCTCCAGCGAGTGTGATTTGACCTTTTCGACTGGGCATTGTTTAAACCAAATTGGGTCAGGGAGTTGATGAACTTCAAAATAATTTATATCACCCTGTTCCATGTTAAAATCTCTAATCTCACGTTTTAACTCAAGGCGACTTTGGCGAAGTTCTTCTTTTCTTCGAATTAAACTCTGCCTATATGAATCATGCTTTGATGTGAGCGGCTCTGAAGCTTCATCAAATTTTTTACCTTCCATCTTTGTGTTGAAATCTCTAATCTCACGTTTCAACTCAAGGCGATTTTGGCAAAGTTCTGCTCTTCTTAGACTTAAACCCAGCATATATGATTCAGGCGTTGATGTGAGCATCTCTAAAGCTTCATCATAATTTTCATCTTCCATCTTTGTTTTGAAATTTTCTCCAAATTAATGAGAGATGCTTGTAGTTTGTTATTTTAAATATTTCCTTATTTAAAATAAACTGGAGTCATTAATTGTACACAGAAAAACGTTAAAAATGCCATTTTTAACTAAAAGTGTACAGTTGTGCACACCAATTCTGTTTAAAATGCAGAGATGTGAAGAGCTTAATGTGGAAATGCTCTGTTCTCCATCTTTTTTTATTTATTTAATTTGAAAATCAAATAAAAGATGCTTTTTGAGTGTTATTTTAAATCTCTTCAGTATTTAAAATAAGCCAAAATTGTTTTTCTGTATCTCTGTTATTCTAATTTTCTTTATTTAAAATAAACAGGAGTCTTTTGTTTGTGTACAGAACAATTTTAAAGCTGGTAATTCACCATAGAAATGCTGACTTTTTATGATGTTTTATGAGAAAACTCATCTGTTAACGTCTTTTAACCAACAGGGGGCAGCTTCAAGTCTCAATGTTATCACGAGGCGACTGATTTTTTCTATTCAGTATTTAAAATAAAAGCAACCTTTTAGAGTTAGTTTCTAGTTTGTACGTGATAACCGCTCGAACCACGTTCTTGTCAGAGACAAAACTGTATGATTAGACAGTTTAGATGGCTTCAAATGAGTTTTTAAACTTTAAGTGAAATCTCCGTTTGTCCTGTGAGTGTGAACTGCCTGTCACCCAAAGTGCACCTGGAAATGACGACAAAAATAGGCGGGTCAACGTAGCGCGTCACCAGCTCTCGTACTTGAGTGAGGCGGAGCTCGCTACACAGATACGTGACGTCAACCAATCAATCACAGCGCTTGTAGTACTATTCTCAAGCATTCATGGTGAATGTAGTTTTCTTACCTTCGACCAATGCAGTGCCGGAAATGACGACAAAGTGGGTTGGTCGCAATGACGTGCGTTCCCAATTCAGCCAATCAGCGCTCGCTACGAGAGTGATTGACAGCTCACAGCTCTCGTTTATCCAATCACAGCTCATAAACAAACGTGTAGGACACGTCGCCTTAACGTTAGCTTAGCACAACAGAACCCAATTCTACAGACTCTATACACAACTCAAACGCTTCAAACAACTTTCAAAATTCTGAAATATGCGGCGAGCACATTTAGATAGGCCAACTTAGCTACGCTCAGTAACATAGCACTTCAACTGTAACACAACACGGACTCTCTTCGGAGCCGCGTTCAAGGTCGGTTCCGTCCACTTTAAAGGAGCAGAAAACTCGGGTCTGAACCCATCCGACAACGTCCTAACAGTTATATGCTTCTTTGACCTGCTCTAAAATGTAAAATACCAGCACAACAGCAATCTTGCAAAGTAACATTAGCTTTCCAGGCACTATGACTCGGCGGTCAATTCAACAAAGCTCTGTACAGGAGTGTGTGCGTGAACTGGACCGAACGGAACCAGAACCCCCACAGACCACGGGCTGACAAAACCTCGTCTGAATGCTTCCAACAGCATGTAACAGAGTTGAAACAATAATAATCTCTCAGCTTCAAATAATAAAAACATGCAGAATCTGCCTGTCTTGAACACTTCCAGCCAAAATTATTATCCTCAGAGTTTAAAACTTGGATCCTATTATGCAAACATGACGTTACAGTTCAAGAGAGACCACAGATTTATCAATAATCTTTCAGAAAACACGTACGTGGGCCACCAGATGAAGGAAACAGTGGTTTACTTCAATGGTTTTCCCCGTACGGGCCACCAGATGAAGGAAACATGAGGGAGCCACCATATTGTGTCTTTAAACACATACGGTGCCACCCAGATGTAAAGGATTTTATCAGGGGTCAGTGTTAAACTGACCTCTTTATCCTTAATTAATTTACTTATTCAGACTGAATAGTAATTTCACGGATTCTTTTCTTTTTCAGTTTACCCAATATTTCTGTGATCTTTATGATGGATAAATAAATAAAGCCATTAAGTGACAGAGACGTTAACTTAGTTTGGTATGTCAAAGACACTACCATTTATTTAAAATAAATCAACTAAATTAACACCATTACACTTGATTGACATGATTTCACTTTCTTGCAATTTAACACGTCAGCACATTTAAATTGTAACACAACAGACATAAATATAGGATGTTAACATACTTAGTCTGAGGCTCTATGACTTAAATAGTTTCCAGCTTAGAATTGAGGGGAAAGGAAATAGGAGAGATGGTTTAAAGGAAATTGTCTTGAGCATGTTACCAGAAGTGACACTTCCCATCAGATTTCTGCTGAAATCCAGGTACGTTTGTAAACAGCTCTTTACCTTCGACGACGAGTCTGATAAAGAGATGACACCAGCCTTTCAGGCGTACAGAATCGTTGCAGGTCCAGCACGTCCGAGCCGGTTCTTGTTTACGTTTTCAACGTCTCCTTGGATCCGCTTCGATCATCAGAAAATATGTCAGCTACTGGTTGACTTCAAGATAAACTTATTCCAGGAAGGAATAAACAAAGTTTTGAGCTTACGCTCGTTCTAAGTGGACTCATAACAGCATGTTATTAGTCCTTAACTGGATGACGTGTCCTTAGCGTGTGACTAAACGTCCATCCAGCTCTTTGGGAAAGTTCACATCTCTTGAAGTTCCCAGCAGACTCTGAACTCCCTGGTTCCTTCAAAACTCTGAAGCGTTCACGGAAGCAAACGCTTTTTACTCAAAAATGTTGAGATTAGAACACACTTTCCTCATTGGTCCGTGGGCCAAGAGGAGTGTGAAAACGTGAAGTGAAAACTCAAGGTTGACAGCAAGTCTGCTTAGATAACAAAGAGGAATGTTTTGGGAAAGTGTCTGAAAGTGAAGAGACATCTCAACGCTTAGTTCGAGATTTAGCTGAACTCAACAAAAACAACTTCTGAGTAAGTCAACTTGACACATTATTCAACTTTGTCATAGATATTTTGAGTAGACACTTTCATTTGGTCAAGTAACACAGTAATACTCCATATTAAAAGAATAACAGCATATAACATATATCATGAAAATGACAAAAGTTATTCTTTTGATTACATTAGAATAAAATCAAAGATAGAAATAGTCTCTTTTGGTGACTATGTTCTCAGATTACACCTAATGGAATAATTTGTAGTAAATGTCTTGCTTTACTGAGAAGTCAGTAAAGGTCATCTCTGGAACAGTTCAAAAATACACAGGTGTATCAAAGTGGACACGGTCATGCCCACTACAAGTGTAGCAACCCCTCTGCTTTTACTGTTGCCACAGCTAGCACCCACAAAGCCAACCCAGCCTGCACCCAGTCTATTAGATTCCAGCAGGGAGAGATGTGTCTCCTGAATAAATACAATATGGCATTTCTTAGCTTTGATAAAGGACAATATTTTCCTTTTCTTTACAACATTGTTTAACCCTTTGACATTCCAGCTCATAAGACTTAAATTATTACTACTGAATGAAATCTTCTCGATGTATGTAAAGCAAGATATATTGTAAACATATTCTCAATATTAACATCCTAGGGCAGAGCAAAAAATAAAAATAAAAAACACACCAATCCCAAAAACCACACATCACCCCAACAACTCCCAAGTCAATAAAAACCTTCAGAATATTCCTAACTAAATTATACTTGGGTAACCAACCCTTACTTTGGTCCGCAATCATGCACTTAACCTATGCCGCCCAGAGCTCACCACCTTCCCCACCCCTCCTTAAACAACATGGATGGAGAATATGCAATTAAGCAGAATATTATGCAAAATAACTTTGAACTCACATCCATAAAATAAAAATAAAAGGAGCTTAACATTCAAGAACACCAGATAGCTTAACATTCAAGAACACCAGATAATCATAAATGGAGCTCGGCCTTGCTGCAGCTAATCCTTAAAGACCGTGTAAAGTGAATTTCAACATTTTCTTCAATAAACATTATAAATGTCATAATTGTAATCTTGTAAATGAGTAAAAAGTCTCAAAATTGTAGCTCAATTAATTTTGGAGTTATAGAGCAAACTGTGTATAAACATATTTCTGTTTCAGGATTTTTTAGGCGTGTTTTAAATGTGACCGCGTTTCGTCACGCGGTCCTCATTAGTATAGCCCCACCCCCTGCAGCTCCAGCCGTATAAATTCGCCTCGGTGGAGCCGTTCACTCGCGAATCGCAGATAGCATCAGATAGCAATAGCATAGATATTTTGTTCATTGTTAGCTAGCTAATCAATTATGCCTCGTTCGTGCATCTTCCCTGGATGTCGCAATGGTCAGGGCACCCGTACAAATCATAACATGTTTTTATACCGCGTGGTTTTATACCGAGTATCTGTAATGCCTGGATAGGTCAATGGATAAAGCGCTTGCCTTCCGTCCCAAACCCCACGGGTTCAAATCCCGCATGGTACAACTCTTTTTTTTTATTTTTTTTTTATTCATTCCAGATTAAAAACACACAAGAAAACTATTTACAAAAACAGCGTAACTCTTGGAAAAAGTAGCTGCTGTTACAGACAGAACTCGGATAAAAACAGAGCAGGTTTACTGGATCTCTGCTGCCTGCCTCTCCACACAGTCAGCTCAGGGCAGGGGCAGGACACGAGCGCAGCTGCGCTGAAACCACGCCCACGCACTGACACGCCCCCAGCGTTCCAGGGCAAGGCAAAATCATGTTTTTTCATGATTTTTGAGACTTAATTTTATAAGGTAAACAATGTTTTTAATCAGTCAGATTTAAATGGGTGATTAATAACACATATTTATGCCATGTGACAAACTAAAAACACACATTTAATTTCACTTTACACGGTCTTTAACACATTTATTTGAGTAAGGATCAACCACCAACGTTGGTCAAAAATTTAATGCAACTAAATTAATAATACTCAGTATCTATCAGAGCTCAAACTTCAAAAACAAAAAAGGAGAAAATGTATACTTCACCCATAATGTCTTCAGTCAGATTCGCATGAGTCCAAAGTAAATCCAAACTTTCCATCAGAAAGATGAGGGATAGTTTTGAAGAACAAAAATGCGTCTTATTTACACACACAGCAGAAACAATTTGTTTTGTGCACACACGAATGTCACCAGCTTTTTGTAGCTTTTTACATATAAAATCTGGGTTTAAAAGTCTTGGTTCCTGTACCACATGGGCGGACGAACCTGCAAAACTGTGAAGTGGTCCCGCTTCGTCAGGCCAACTTCTGCCTTCTGTCCTGGTTCGCCGAGGAGGTTCTCGGCGGAACCGCTTGGCGAGGAACAAACCTGTTCAGGACTGGCCAGCCTGAGACGGGCCTGCTGTAGGTCTCTGACACTGCTCCCCATCGTAAGCTGGTATTTTTTGTGGGGGAAGGCGTGTGGCTGATCTGTGTCGAGGCTGCACGGGCCTGCTCCCACTGGTGTCTCTGGGGGGCGCGAAAGCTTTTCTCGGCATCCCCTCGCGTAGGGCCTCGGCCTGTTTTCGTCTTTGCTCCAGCCTGCTCTGGATACGCCGCAGAGTCCCTCCGAAGAGTCCCGTCGGTTCGATCGGGTGGTGTAGGAAGGGGTACCGCTGGCCCTCCGGTAGGTCCGTCAAAGTCAGCCACAGGAGGCGCTGGGCAATGACCACTTCAGTCATGCATCTCCCCTGAGCGATGGCCGTAGTCCCTATCATACGAAGCACGAAGTCAGTCGCCTTGCGAGCTTCCTCTAGGATCTTTGCCGGTTGCCTTTTTGTTTGTCGTTACCTGGAGCTCCTGGAGCTTCTCTGCCAGGTAGACCTGTATCATGGCCGAAGCGTTCAAGGCGCGGACCATGAGGCCCTGAGCCCGGTAACATTTTTCGAGCTGGGCGGCCGAGGCGGGGCAGGCTTTGCTGGGCAGAGTAGGCTTTGCGCCCGATGTCCTGGGGGCCAAGTGAGCCGCCAGCGTGTCCTCCATCTGCGGGATGTTGGCGATTCCTGCTGCCTCCATTCCGGCGACGTCGAGGAACTGGGAGAATGGCAGAAGCATGGGAGCCCTGGGTTCATCCCAGGTGCGAGTGAGCTCCGTCAGGAAATCCGGAAAAATCGGCATCCTGTGCCTCGTGGCCGATTGCTGTTTGGCATAGAAATAATTCCCCACCAACCTCGTTACCTGTTGGCGAGGTGGGGGTTCTAGCTAGCTGATCCGCAGCGTGTCCGCCGTTCTGCGACACAAGTCGAACAAAGCGGGGATTGAGACATCTGTCTCTGGCTGAGCTGTGTTCGGGTTCTGGGAGAAGTCTTCTTCTTCCCCCTCGTCCTCGTTCTCAGCTTCGTTGTCTGAAATCTCACCCGAGGCTGTTAGCGAGAGCTCGTCCGCTCGTAACAGGCTTCTCGTGTCAAACTCGATGGTGGAGTCCCCAACGGGGGCCGCCATGTCCATACTGTCCCCCCAGTCTGCGTGGCCACTGTCCTCCAGGTCCACGGCCTCGAGCTCCGGTGTGGGAGTGAGTGCCTCTGTGAGGTCTGGGTCCCGTGCCGCCGCGGAGCCACCCATGGCCTTGACCACGATGTCCACTCGACGCTTCCTCACGGCCTCAAGCATCTGGTTGCAGTGAGGGCAGGACTCGGGGGATTCCAGCGTTGTCTTAGCGTGCAACATCCCCAAGCAGACAGGACAAGCCTCGTGGGTGTCCGTCGCCGAAAGGGAGTAGCCGCAGCTGCTGGGGCAGGCCCGGGAGCTGGGGCTCGCTGGCCTGCTGGTCTTCTTAGAATTTTGGGGGTTTTGCTTTCCCTTCTCATGAGCCATGGCTGAGAAGAGTCTAGCTCGTTAGCAGTGCTAACGTGGTCCGGAGACATCTTCTTCGTTGCGTCGCTTTCGCTGGCTAGCCCGCTAACTCGTTAGCAGGGTAGCGGTGTGACGCAGTTAGCGCCGTCGAGCGAAGCAACTGCGAAGAGAGAAGAAAAAACCTCGAGGTTAAATAAAAGACGCTGGACTAGCTTTCACTAGCCCAACAACACGCAGGAAATTTCTCTGTACGCTCAGTGTAGGGAGCAAGCTCACCTCTGGTCGAGAGATGTAGCTACAGAGAGTCCCACGAATTTCAGGTGTAAGAGAGGTGAAGGGAAAAAGAGAAAGTAGGCTGGGCGTCATCCGATTTTATACCAAGAGGGCGGGGTCTCTGTGGTGACGCTGACGCCCACCTGCCGTAAAGGCGTGAATGTATTACTTCAGGTGAAACGCGCGGCGGCGCAATTCCCATAGCTTATGTGTTGCACCGAGTGCACTGACTGAGAAGGGAACTGCCTTGTGTCTTGTTGCTGTCCTCATTGTCATTCAAGGATTCAAGGTGCTTTAGTTGTCATTCGCACCCCATGGGGTACATGTGGTGGAACGAAATTATGTACACAGGGTCCCAGTTACATCCAACAATAAAATGTAAAAGAAGAAGAGTAATAACATCTAAGATATGAACTAAGAAACACATCAACTAAATAATACACTAAGCACTAGTAGCATAAAAACATTACGTCGAACAGCAGCACGAACATGAGTCTGTGTGAGCAGATGAGCACGAGTGAACACAGCAACATAAAACATGAAACAGATCAGCAGCAACATGATGTGATTTTTCACAGTGATTATTCTGATTAGAGATTCATGAGTCTAACAGCATCATGGTAGAAGCTGTTCCTCAGTCTAGTGGTTCTACACTTAATGCTCCTTAACCTCCTTCCTGAGAGGAGCGGGGCAAAAAGTATGTGCTGGGTGAGTGGGGTCCTTCATGATGCAGGTGGCCCTCTTCCTGCAGCTGGAGGTGTACATGTCTGTGATGGTGGGGAGAATGACTCCAACAGACTTCTGTGCAGCCTTCACCACTCAGAGTGTTTCCCCTACCATTATATAGGCGCCCCGCCCCGTCAACAGAACCGAGCGCCCCGCCTACCCAATGCTTCAATCACCTGTTGGCACTGACGTAACACTATAGCAGCTTGCAATGCAGGTGTACTAGCTGAAAATCTAAAAGCAGCCTCTTCCCTCATGCTGAACACTCACGCTGACACACACCCACAACCCACACCCACACTTGAAAACTGTTGGTACAAACAGCGCATGGCTCACGTTTGTCTGTCTCACCCTCTCCCACCCAAAAAAAAAACCTGTACTGTACAGGCAACACGAGGCTGAGATGTTTGTCTCCTCTGCCCTGCTCCAAAACTGTGCGCGGCTTTGTCTCTGC
>JBBPBX010009289.1:0-60391 GCA_038048925.1 Garcialebias charrua
ACGTAGATCGATCGGTAAATTGAGAGCTTTGCCTTTTGACTCAGCTCTCTCTTCACCACGACAGACCGGTACAGCGCCCGCTTCACTGCGGACGCTGCACCTATCCGCCTATCGATCTCACGCTCCAGTTTTCCCTCATTCGTGAACAAGATCCCGAGATACTTAAACTCCTCCACTTGGGGCAGGACCTCCTCCCCGACCCGGAGAGGGCACGCTACCCTTTTCCGGCTCAAGACCATGGCCTCGGATTTGGAGGAACTGATCCTCATCCCGGCCGCATCGCATTCAGCTGCAAACCGCTCCAGTGAAAGCTGTAGATCACGAGCTGATGAAGCCAATAGGACCACATCATCTGCAAAAAACAGAGAAGCGATTCTAAGGCCACCAAAACGGATCCTCTCAACACCTTGGCTGCGCCTAGAAATTCTGTCCATAAAAGTTATAAACAGAATCGGTGACAAAGGGCAACCTTGGCGGAGTCCAACTCTCACCGGAAACGAGCCTGACTTACTGCCGGCAATGCGGACCAAGCTCTGACACCGGTCGTACAGGGACCTAACAGCCCATATCAATGGGCCTGGTACCCCATACTCCCGGAGTACCCGCCACAGAACCCCCCGAGGGACGCGGTCGAATGCCTTTTCCAAGTCTACAAAGCACATGTAAACTGGTTGGGCAAACTCCCACGCACCCTCCAGGACCCTGTTGAGGGTGTAGAGCTGGTCTAGTGTTCCACGACCAGGACGAAAACCACACTGCTCCTCCTGAATCCGAGGTTCGACTATCCGACGGACCCTCCTCTCCAGAACCCCTGAATAGACCTTACCAGGGAGGCTTAAGAGTGTGATCCCTCTATAGTTGGAACACACCCTACGGTCCCCCTTTTTGAATAGGGGAACCACCACCCCAGTCTGCCAATCCAAGGGAACTGCCCCCGATGTCCACGCGATATTGCAGAGTCGCGTAAGCCAACACAACCCCACAACATCCAGAGCCCTAAGGAACTCAGGACGAATCTCATCCACCCCCGGAGCCTTGCCACCGCGGAGCTTTTTAACCACCTCGGCGACCTCCGCACCAGAGATTGGAGAGCCCGATCCAAAGTCCCCAGGCTCCGCTTCCTCAGTGGAAGACGTGCCAGTAGGATTGAGGAGGTCTTCGAAGTATTCCGCCCACCGACTCACAACATCCCGAGTTGAGGTCAACAGCACGCCATCCCCACCATAAATGGTGTTGGTCGCGTACCGCTTTCCCCCCCTGAGACGCCGGATGGTGGACCAGAATCGCCTCGAAGCCGTACGGAAGTCATTCTCCATGGCCTCTCCGAACTCCTCCCACGCCCGAGTTTTTGCCTCAGCAACCACCCGAGCCGCATGCCGCTTGGACTGCCGGTACCTATCTGCTGCTTCCGGGGTCCCACAGGCCAAAAAGGCCCAATAGGACTCCTTCTTCAGCTTGACAGCATCCCTCACCGCCGGTGTCCACCACCGGGTTCGAGGGTTGCCACCACGACAGGCACCAACAACCTTGCGGCCACAACTCCGATAAGCTGCCTCGACAATAGAGGCGCGAAACATGGCCCACTCGGGCTCAATGTCCCCCGCCTCCCTCGGAACGTGTTCAAAGCTCTCCCGGAGGTGGGAGTTAAAGCTCCGTCTTACGGGAGACTCTGCCAGACGTTCCCAGCAGACCCTCACAATACGTTTGGGTCTGCCAGGTCTGACCGGCATCCTCCCCCACCATCGGAGCCAACTCACCACCAGGTAGTGGTCAGTTGACAGCTCCGCCCCTCTCTTCACCCGAGTGTCCAGGACATGCGGCCGCAGATCAGATGAGACGACAACAAAGTCGATCATTGAACTACGACCTAGGGTGTCCTGGTGCCAAGAGCACATATGGACACCCTTATGCCTGAACATGGTGTTCGTTATGGACAATCCATGACGAGCACAGAAGTCCAACAACAGAACACCACTCGGGTTCAGATCAGGGGGGCCGTTCCTCCCAACCACACCCCTCCAGGTCTCACTGTCATTGCCCACGTGAGCGTTGAAGTCCCCCAGCAGAACAAGGGAGTCCCCAGGAGGCGCACCCTCCAATACCCCCTCCAAGGACTCCAAAAAGGGTGGGTAATCTGCGCTGCCGTTCGGCGCATAGGCACAAACAACAGTCAGAGCCCGTCCCCCCACACGTAGGCGAAGGGAGGCTACCCTCTCGTTCACCGGGGTGAACCCCAACGTACAGGCACCAGAGATGGGGGGCAACAAGTATGCCCACTCCTGCTCGGCGCCTCTCACCAGGGGCAACTCCAGAGTGGAAGAGTGTCCAACCCCTCTCAAGGAAACTGGTTCCAGAGCCAGAGCCATGCGTTGAGGTGAGTCCGACTATTTCTAGCCGGAACCTCTCAACCTCACACACTAGCTCAGGCTCCTTCCCCACCAGAGAGGTGACATTCCATGTCCCAATGGCCAGCTTCTGTAGCCGAGGATCAGACCGCCAGGGTCCCCGCCCTCGGCCACCACCCATTCCACAATGCACCCGACCCCTTTGGCCCCTCCCACAGGTGGTGAGCCTATGGGAAGGGGGACCCACGTCTCCTCTTCGGGCTGTGCCCGGCCGAGCTCCATGGGTGAAAGCCCGGCCACCAGGCGCTCGCCAACGTGCCCCTCCTCCGGGCCTGGCTCCAGAGTGGGGCCCCGGTGACCCGCGTCCGGGCGAGGGAACATTGTTTCCATTTATATTACTCATCATAAGGGGTCTTGTGGGCTGCGCTTTGTCTCGTCCCTCACCTAGGACCTGTCTGCCTTGGGTGACCCTACTAGGGGCATAAAGCCCCTGACAGCATAGCTCCTAGGATCATTGGGACACTCAAACCCCTCCACCACGGTAAAGTGGCAGCCCAGGGAGGGGATATATATATATATATCCAGCTAACAATTTTTTTTTTGCCGAGTCTCCTCTCTTAAAACACGAACACTCCACCCACGTGAAGAGAGCACCCCACCCACTTCCAGAGAACTGCCCACCCACTTCAAGGTGGCTCTGCGGCAAATGCGTAATGAACGCGGGTGGCCCAGAGCCACCCAGGGGTGGCCCGGGCCATTGAGGGCTGGCCAATGCGTAAACGGCTACAGTGTCATCAGTCTCCTTTTTCACACAAAACTGCTCTACCTCTTGACTGGTCCACAGTTGCTCCTCTTCCTCGTTTATGTTGAGGATATCTGGATCCTGTTGGTCCACACCAAGCATCCGTACTTTAAGAGCTGCTTCTTTAACCAGCACCATCTGCTGAACATCTGCAGGGAACACTGAAAACATGATCAGGCACAATTATACAGTGTTGCTTGAACGTTTATAAAGCCTTTAAGAATTTTTAAATTTCTGCATAAAAATGACCTAAAACATCATCAGATTTTAACACAAGTCGTAAAAGTACAATACCATACCAATTTATTTACCATTTGTAGCACTTTGAGATTTTCATTAATGAAAAGTGCATTATAAATTGAATTCATTATTATTATTATTATTATTATTTATTCATAGAGCACTTAAAACAGCAACAAGGCCAACCAAAGTGCTGTACAGTAGAAACAAACTAGCACAGCAGACAGGAAAACATAAAATTAAAATAAAGATACAAATAGCAGCAGAAACTAACTAAAAT
Source organism: Garcialebias charrua (assembly GCA_038048925.1). Lineage (NCBI taxonomy): Eukaryota > Metazoa > Chordata > Actinopteri > Cyprinodontiformes > Rivulidae > Garcialebias > Garcialebias charrua. The sequence goes on from JBBPBX010009289.1 coordinate 3,668, forward strand.
GGCCAACACTACAGTATATAGTACAGAAGATCAAAACAAATCACACCATGTTAAAGGCAAGAGAATAGAAGTGGGTTTTCAAGCGAGAAAGACTGAGTGTGGGAGCCTGCCTGACAGCTTTACATCAGGACTGGATCATCCTCATCATCCCCATCTCCATCTTCACTCACTGCCCTCTCTACCTGCCTGGAGGAAATAAGGGCATGGATGAATCAGAACTTTCTTCAATTAAACTGCTCCAAGACTGAGGCCATACTGATTGGCACCCCTCACCAGATACAAACATCAACTTTAACAACAATCTCCTTCTCTGGTCAAGACATCCCCCTCTCCACCTCTGTTACAAATCTTGGAATAAAAATGGACTCTCATCTTACATTTGAAAATCACATTAAGCATCTGTTTAAAACCTGCTTCTTCCATCTTCGAAACATCTCCAGACTTCGCCCATCTCTGACTTTTTCTGATGCTGAGAAACTCGTCCATGCCTTTGTCTCCTCCAGGCTCGACTACTGCAACTCCCTGTTTATTGGAATCCCTGGCAAAAATCTTCAGAAGCTTCAATATATTCAAAACAGTGCAGCAAGGATTTTATTGAGAGCTCGTAAATTTGAACATATTACACCCATTCTCCATAACCTCCATTGGCTTCCTGTCACCTACAGAATTCAGTACAAAACTGCTCTCATTACACACCAATGCTTACACGGAACTTCACCTGACTATCTAAAGGACATTCTTGCACCATATTCATCCACCCGGTCTCTACGATCACAGAACAGTAATCTACTTCACATTCCACGAACCAAATTAAGGACCATGGGAGACCGGGCATTCTGTGTGGCTGCCCCCCGCCTATGGAACTCCCTCCCTGACTACCTGAGAGCTCCACAGTCACTGGTTGACTTCAAAAACGGCTTAAAGACTTTTCTTTTTAAGCAAGCCTATTCTGCCTCCACATGATTTTCTGCCTCCACATGATTTTGTCTTTGATCTTGGTTGATAGTATTACTGATTTTACTTGATTTTATCACTTGTTTTATTTATTTATTTATTTTTTAAGCAGGCCTATTCTGCCTCCACATGATTCTGTCTTTAATCTTAGTTGATATCATTATTGATTTTACTTGATTTTATCACTTGTTTTATTGTTGTAGCACTTTGAGATTTTTATTAATGAAATGTGCGATATAAATTGAATTTATTATTATTATTATTATTATTATTATTATTATTATTATTATTATTATTATTATGACACACAGTGGCAACTCATTCTAGTCTTGGACATGCAACAGAGAAAGCCCTTTCACCTCTGAGCTTACGACGAGTTTCTGGAACTGAAAGAAGCATCTGGTCTGCTGACCTCAGACAGTGCGGTGGGACATATAGTAGATAAAGTAGATAAAGAGAACCCAGTGAAACAAATGAGACAAAAACTTTATACTTGGTCGCTTATTTATCAAGGAAAATTATCCAATATTACGTTTTTTCCTGAGATTTGTCTAGATGTTTTATCAATAATGAACTAAATTACCGTAATTGTTGGGCTTTAGAATGCACCTGTCTCCAAGCTGCAAGTATTAAATATATGTAGTCCTCGGGTCACAACGGTCTCGAGTTACGACGTTTCGTGGTTACAATGCATCTCCCATTTACTATGAACAGCCTTTTTTCGAGTTACGCAGTGGCCGCTGGGGCGGAAGAATACAGTATTGTACTGTACGCAGTGCAACGGCAGAGGGATACAGAGGCAGAGGGATACAGAGGCAGTGGACCGGCAGAACCAGCGGCGCAGCAGTGGAAAAGTACAGGCGGAGGCCTTACTGTAAACACTCTGGACCAAGCTGGACGGCGGTTTTACATCGTAAACGGAATACGGAAGATGGACCGAGGTGGACTATGGTTTTACGTCGTAAACGGAATACGGAGGATGGACCGAGGTGTACGGTGTCACCAGCATCCAAGTAGGCCATTAACTTTTGCAGTTCATTATGGCTCCCAAACATGTATTTTTTGACAATTATGTAGGGTACTGTGTTAGGATAGGCTAAGTGCTTGGTAATACAGTACTGTACAGTACATGTTTATGGTGCAGTATGTACGTACATTTCGACTTACATCAAAAATCGTTGGTTACGTATTGTAACCCCAAATTCTATGAGTGAAAGCGTAGCCCTTTAAAGACTGTCACCTATTGGTTTCATCCCCGTGCTTCGCGCCAGACACTGAAGACCTTTTAGTCAACGCTAACCTGCTGTGGGCCACACCTTGTCTGGATAACACCACTCTTGGACTGTTGCTCTCCTCCCAAAAGGCAAAACTTTTTCTCCTGCCAATTTAGAACCAGTGAGGCCCAGTTTTAAAGGGCTGTGCTTACACTCATAGAGTCTGGGGTTACAATACGTAACCAACGTTCTATTTTGTGTAAGCTCCGCCCTTTAAAGACCGATACAGCGCCCGCTTCACTGCGGACGCTGCACCTATCCGCCTATCAATCTCACGGTCCAGTTTTCCCTCATTCGTGAACAAGATCCCGAGATACTTAAACTCCTCCACTTGGGGCAGGACCTCCTCCCCGACCCGGAGAGGGCATGCTACCCTTTTCCGGCTCAAGACCATGGCCTCGGATTTGGAGGAACTGATCCTCATCCCGGCCGCATCACACTCGGCTGCAAACCGCTCCAGTGAAAGTTGTAAATCACGAACTGATGAAGCCAGTAGGACCATATCATCTGCAAAAAACAGAGAAGCGATTCTAAGGCCACCAAAACGGATCCTCTCAACACCTTGGCTGCGCCTAGAAATTCTGTCCATAAAAGTTATGAACAGAATCGGTGACAAAGGGCAACCTTGGCGGAGTCCAACTCTCACCGGAAACGAGCCTGACTTACTGCCGGCAATGCGGACCAAGCTCTGACACCGGTCGTACAGGGACCTAACAGCCCTTATCAAAGGGCCTGGTACCCCATACTCCCGGAGTACCCCCCACAGAACCCCCCGAGGGACGCGGTCGAATGCCTTCTCCAAGTCCACAAAGCACATGTAAACTGGTTGGGCAAACTCCCACGCACCCTCCAGGACCCTGTTGAGGGTGTAGAGCTGGTCCAGTGTTCCACGACCAGGACGAAAACCACACTGCTCCTCCTGAATCCGAGGTTCGACTATCCGACGGACCCTCCTCTCCAGAACCCCTGAATAGACCTTACCAGGGAGGCTTAAGAGTGTGATCCCCCTATAGTTGGAACACACCCTACGGTCCCCCTTTTTGAATAGGGGAACCACCACCCCAGTCTGCCAATCCAAGGGAACTGCCCCCGATGTCCACGCGATATTGCAGAGTCGCGTAAGCCAACACAACCCTACAACATCCAGAGCCCTAAGGAACTCCGGGCGAATCTCATCCACCCCCGGAGCCTTGCCACCGCGGAGCTTTTTAACCACCTCGGCGACCTCAGCACCAGAGATCGGAGAACCCGACCCAAAGTCCCCAGGCTCCGCTTCCTCAGTGGAAGACGTGCCAGTAGGATTGAGGAGGTCTTCGAAGTATTCCGCCCACCGACTCACAACATCCCGAGTTGAGGTCAGCAGCCACCCCCACCATAAATGGTGTTGGTCACGTATCTATATCGCGAGAACTGCCACCGAGGCTACTGCAGGTTGGGGTTCTCGCGAGACTAGTGACAGAGGCACCGGAATGTTTTTTATTTATTTTTAATAATATTATAATACGGGAGATTTCCGAGAAAATAATAATTCGGGATGGCGACGGGAAAGAGGGGTAAAATACGGTAGTTTCCCAACCAAAACGGGAGACTTGACAGATATGATCGTAGCAGTGTGTGCCACATAACATTTGAGTGCTCGTACTGGACCGAGCAAATGCAATTGTTTTTCCTCTGCATTGCTGTGAGGAGGAAGGCAAAACCCATCCAGTGTAATAATCCTGGATCTGAACGAACTCATTATTTTGGGAGTAAAGGCAGGATTTGTCCTCAGCACAGCTGAACTCCCATCTCCTTGAATTTTTAAAAAAGAAGGAGAAACAGACAACCCAGATAAGTCACTCAGTCTCTTAGCCGATGTTAAGGCCAACAACAGAGCTGTTTTAAAAGGATAAAAACTTTTTTTTAAAATTGGTCCAACGGCTCAAATGGATCTTTAGTTAATGAATTTAAAACAGTAACTAAGTACCATTGTGGAACCATGGTGCGAGAAATTGGTCTAAGACGATGATCACCTTTAAAAAAAAAAAACGTTTCATTAGGAGATGATTAAACACCATTCTATCATTACAGGTAGTCCCCGATTTACGAGCGCTCTGATCTACGAGGTTCCGGACTTACGAGCTGGCGAATTATTGGAAAAAACGCAAAAAATACTGAGTTTTCCTGTGTTTTTTCACCACAGTTCGTTAGCTAAACATGTGGACACACGTTTCCGATCATTTTTATGCACTCATAAGCAGTTTTTCGATGAAAAACGAGTGTTCGTAGTCGCGCTAGCAAAACCGTTCCAATTTACGAGCGAAATTCCGGACTTACGAGAAGCGTGGCGGCCGTTCCAAATTACGAGATTTCCGGTTTACGAGCGCCTCGTTGTAACGGATCTCGCTTGTAAATCGGGGACTACCTGTAAACCCCTCGTGACAGGAAGAAATTGCCGTAACATACGTTTTAACCGTGCTGAGGACCAAGTTTCTGTCCAGCAGCAGCTGTAGAAATGTCAAAATAGAGCCCAAAGGACATGAAGATGGGTCCAATTGATTTTCTAGGCACCACCGTTGAAAAGCAGCCCATTTTGACGCGTAAACAGTGGTGGTTGAATTTGCACGCGCTCCCTGAATGGTGCATATAACAATTTCAGAAAACCAAACTTTTCTAAACGTTTCCGTTCAGCAACCAAACCAGTAGATGCTGACCTATCATGGGAAAGCTCTTTATAGCTCCCCCTGCCTGTAGAAGAGCGTCCTCTCTCCATGGCACTCGCCATGACCGGCCTGACAGCTATTGAAGCATTGGAAACGATGGTGCGTTCACTCGCTCCAGGGCGATCAGGATCACTGACAACTTCTCCTTTCTCACTCTCTACAGCAGCGCTGGCAGCAAGGGAACGAGGGGAAACACATAAATTAGAGCTCTGGTCTACGGTTTGTGAGCAAATGCGTCCACCCCCAACGGAGGAGTGTCCTTTGGACTCAGAGAGAAGAACAAGGGACACTGAGTGTTCTCTCGAGTGGCAAATAAATCTACTTCCGCCTTCCCAAACTTGCTCCAAATTTGTGAGATCAGGTCCAGGTGCACAGACCAGTTCTTGTCCGATGGCCCGCCTCTCAACATAATATCTGCTCCCTGGTTTAGCACGCCGGGGATGTGGATCGCCCGTAGCAACTTCAAATGAGTGCGTGCCCAACAGAGCAGATCTCTGGCTGTGTTCAACAGCTGGGATGATCTCATCCCACCCTGGCGGTTTATATATGCGGCCGTGGCTATGTTGTCTGTGTGGACCATCACGTGATGGTCCCGTAACAGATGGGCGAAATGTCTTAGAACCTTGTGGACCATCAACAGCTCCAGAACATTTATGTGGTGAGACGTGCCGGGCGGCCACGTCCCTCCCACTGACTGAGACAGAAAAGTTCCGCCCTAACCGGAAAGGGACGCGTCTGTGAAGACCGGCGCCAACGACGTCACTTTGCCTAGGGGAACTCCCTCTGATAAGACTTTGGGGTTCCCCCCAAAACTCAGGTCCGCTTTCACTGATGGCGGAACTAGGGCTGAACGATTTTGGAAAATAATCTAATTGCAATTTTTTTTCTATAAATTGCGATTGAGATTTAAAATGCGATTATTTTTACTGGTTCTGTATTAATTCATATCACTAACGACACAACTGAAGCAAGAGTATTGGAGCGCACGGTCTCCTCCATCCCTCCTGCTGTTTTGCTCCTCAGAGCTGCGCGTGGCCAAACCGGCTCACTATCAAGTCACGTGACCAGCTCGCGCTCTCAGATACACGTTTTATATGAGCTAACTTACCTGAATTTATAACTTTTATGACTTCTGTCGAGCCTGAAGCAAGAGTATTGGAGCGCACGGTCTCCTCCATCCCTCCTGCTCTGTTTTGCTCCTCAGAGCTGCGCGCGGCCAAACCGGCTCACTATCAAGTCACGTGACCAGCTCGCGCTCTCAGATACACGTTTAAATGAACTAACTTACCTGAATTTATAACTTTTATGACTTCTGTCGAGCCTAAAGCAACTGTGTTGTAGCGCACAGTCTGCTCCTCCCTGCTCTCTCTCTGTTTTGCTTCGCTCAGAGCTGCGCGCGGCCAGACCGGTGTGATGCAGAGAAGCGTGACCAGTCAAATCGCAGCCCGTGCGATTAGTGAATCGCGTTTTAACATATCGCGAGATAATCGCAAATGCAATTAATCGTGCAGCCTTAGGCGGAACCATGACCCGGCACCATTTGTGGCGAACTGGGTCGATCCTCAGGTGAATAAACCAACACTGCAGACGACGCATGTGTAATGAACCTAATTTTACTACCGTGTGTGCTGTAGCCATCATTCCAAGCAGCTTCTACATCTACCTTATGTTTTGCTACTTTGCTACTTTGTTTTAAAAAAATAAATTAAATCTGTATTTCTCTGTTATGTTTGTCTATTGTTGATTGTTTAAGAAAATTCTACTAATGCTGTTGTCATCATTCTTTAGTTTGTAGACAGGTCGCTCTTGTAAATGAGTTCTCGAGGCTCAATAAGATTTACCTGACTAAATAAAGGTTGAATGAATGAATAATTGTTAATGCTGACACGGTCCTGTGAGGCCGGACGCACTACAGCATTGACATCAGAGACTGTCTCCTGTCGTCTGACAGCACAGCTGTCATGCTGGTGGAGCATAGAATTACCCCCAGAAAAATTATTTTCTTGACCGGAAGCACGGAACTCTTTTCCCAGTTTATTGAGAAACTCAGATGTGACAGGTGATTCACCAGCACAGCTGTTTGAGCCTCCGCTTGCTCCTTGGAGCCAGACAGAAGTAACAGATCATCGAGATAAAAGAGGACTTTCATGCCCTGCGAGCGCAACGGTTGGAGCGCCACTTCAATGGCTTTTGAAAAGGTCCGAGGAGCCAGAGCATACCCAAACAGCAGGCGGTTAATTGGTAACACATCCCTTGAAAGGCAAACCTGAGGAATGTCCTGTGTTTGTTTATAATAGGGATATGGAAGTATGCGTCTCGGAGATCGATTGAAGTGAACCAGTCTACCCGCGTCAAGTACTTGAGAACACGTTTACCGTCAACATGTGAAACGGGTGACTCATGATGTGTTTGTTGAATTTTGATAAATCCAAAATCGACCTGAGGCTGCCTGATTTCTTCGGAACTAGGAAGTATTTTGAATAAAAGCCGGTTTTCTCCTCGTCTGAGGGAATCCCGGAAATAACGTCCTTCGCCAGGAGCTACGTCAGCTCTGACTGCCCTGCTCCGTAAATGTAAGTTTTGTTTCTAGCACCCCGTTGAATTTCGGTGGTGTTTTTGCAAATTGTAGAGTGTAACCCTCGCAAATCAACCGCCGTAACCAGCTGTTTAATGAGCAGGTCTGTAACCACGCGGCACTGTGTGTTGACAATGGTGAGGCCTGAGAGTGCTGCCTCGCATGTGGAAATAGCCTGGCCTCTACCGCCACCAAGCGGATAATATCCGCATTGGCCCATAGGAGACCCTACTGGAAAGGGCGTTTACCGACCGCCTAGTCAAAACCTCCACACGTTTCCTTGTTTGTTTCAGGCAGACATGGCAGACGTCTCTTGGGATGCAGCCCTATGGTTTTACCTGCTTCTGACTGACCGGTAGAGGGGAGAGGCGAAAAAGTCCTGACTGGAGCAGTTTTCTCAGAACCAGGCTCATGGTTTTTTACTAAGTTTGCAGGGACAGAAGTGTCACTAACTCATCTGCATGTTTTAACCGCTCTTTGCGTGAACACGGATGTGAGAGCGGGCCCCCAACCGTCATGTGGAGAGGCTGGGCTTGAGGGGTCACAGAGAAGACTCTGCTTGCACCTGCAGCTCAGCTTACTGTTTGATCACCATGAAACGCCACACTCTTCTGTTTATCTTGAACGACTTGTTTGAAACCAACCTCTTTAAAATCTTTAGGAGATGTGTTTACGTACCTCGGAAAAGAGGGAATCAGCTTGTCTGAATAAAAGACTGTTTTTTTATGGCAGCATCCTTATTTTTCTTATCAAACATACTGAAATCAGCACACACACCTCCAGCAAGGAGTCATTTCTTATAGTGACCCTTCCTGTTGTCCTGGCATTGGCCGGCCCATGACGGCTGATAACGTCCCCTGCCTCTGGGTGTCCCCGTCTGAAAGTCTGAGACGGTTGTCCCTTTGCTAAAGCAGGAGGAGCGGCACCGCAAACGTTGGGGGTGCAGAGCGGCGTTGCTGCTGCCAAAAAGCTCAGCTCTGATCACGCGGGCGGACCGGTCCGCGTGCAGGGCGGGGGTCTGGCCAAGGATGGGTGACATGATTACGTACCTCTTCGAGCGTTGCAGATGATGACTTTAGCTGCTCAAACATTGATTGATAGTGAGCGCCGAAAAGCCCTTCCGATGAAATTGGCCCTTCCAGCAACTCCCTCTTAACGTCATCAGGGAAGACGTGGACAGTTTCAGCCATAATTGTCTCTGAAGGATAGTAGACCAGGCTGTGGTACGAGTTGCACATGTGGCGAGCACCGAGCACATATTAGTAATGGCGTCCGCCGCGTCCTTGACCATGTCGGGCCTCGAGTCGCGTCTGATGCCAAAAGCTAAAAGTGCGATATTGTTTGTGGTTGCACCAACCTGAGACGCACACTGATGAACTTTGTTGTTGAGCTTGGCGGTGAACTGGTCATTTGGCGCTGGCGGCGAGATTCGCATCCCGATGTGCTTAGTTGGTTTCACCCCGAACACCGCTGATAAGGGGCGGCCATGGTGTAGTGGTAATGGCAGCCGTCTCCCGATCGGAAAGTTGGCGGTTCGACTCCCGGGACCCGCACCATGTGTCGTTGTGTCCTTGGGCAAGACACTTAACCCTGATTTGCTCCCGGTAGGACTGGAAAGCACCTTGCATGGTAGTCTGCCGCCACCGGTTTATGAATGTGTGTAGCATTCAATATATGTGTAGCACTTTGAGATTTTCAGTAATGAAAAGTGCGTTATAAATTGAATTAATTATTATTATTATTAAAATTAATTATTGATAAACTGGGTTCCAATGGAGGGACAGCAGGGAAAGTATCATCTGTGAGCCCCATGACTTTTGTCAGGGGAACAAACGTCGACAAGGGTGCTCTCAGTTTTAGTGGCTCATTGGCAATGCTCTGCAGTAGGGAGACCACGTCCGAGACACCAGGCCAGACCGATTCCACCTGTCCGCCATAGGGGCGAATTTTCCCACCAGAAGTGAAGACGTGGTCTGGGTGATGCTTTCAGGTAGCTCCAGCCAGGATGCATCTGCCGCCCACCTAATGATCCCGGGGTGGACGTGGAGCAGGGCGGAGTGAGAATTGAGGTCTGTTTAGAAGACATGTTGGCGATCTTATCGTGTCAAGCTTGAAGAAAAAGTGGGGAGAAGAGCAACGGTCCGAGAGTGGTGTTATTTGGACGAGGTAGGGCCCACAGCAGGTGGGCGTTGACTAAAAGGTCTTCAGTGTCTGGCGCGAAGTGTGGGGATGAATCCAATAGGCGACAGTCTTTAAAGAGCGGAGCTTACATGAAATAGAATGGTTTACGACACTGCATAGGAACGGATATACGTCGTAAGTCGAGGACTACCTGTATAAGATGAATCATAATTTTGTACATAAACAAGACACTTTAGTTACTGTATTTAGCCGTAGGCATCCACCATTCATCGTCAGGAACTGTGCCCCCAGACTGCTCATCTGTGTGCAGCTTTCTTGCTGTAGTAAGATGGTGTTTCACAGAATATAGCTCGTTTTCAACACACACTCAGACTGCAAGATCGTCATGGGTCTTCATGAAGCTTTGCTGTCGGACTCATGGTTACAAACCATTATACCTTCAAAATGAACACAATAACTATCTAAGCATAATCACTGGAAGAACAATGCCAAACACTTACGTAACTGAAATTTTTTAAATTATTTACCGGTAAATATTATAGGGAGTGGTGGTGCAAAGGTTAGAGAAGGTGGACCTGTTATCAGAAGATCGCTGGTTCAACTCCCAGTACCAACAACATCAAAATGTGCGTGGGATAGGTGAAGCATCCACACTTGCCTCAACCTTCATCTGCCCCAGTCTGGGCCCTTGAGTAAGGCCTTTACCGCACACCGCCTGCTCCCCTGGGTACCCTAGATGGCAGCTCTCTGCTCCACACAGAGGGCTGTGGTTGCTCAGTGGTATGTGTTTGCATCAGGAAGGGCATCCAGTGTAAAAATAATTGCCAAGTATTCATGCGACTGAGTTCACTGTGGCAAGCCCTGAAGAAGGGAGAAGCCAACATAAGAAGAAAAAAAAATTGACCAGTAAATATTACCAAGAAGTCTTATCAAGGTCATGTGACCGGAAGTCAAATACTACTGGTAGAATGCGGTACAAACCGATTCCAAAAAAGTTGAGACACTAAACAAATTGTGAATAAAAACTGAATGCAATGATGTGGAGGTGCCAACATCTAATATTTTATTCAGAATAGAACACAAATCACAGATCAAAAGTTTAAACTGAGAAATGTATCATTTTAAGGGAAAAATATGTTGTTTCAAAATTTCATGGCGTCAACAAATCCCAAAAAAGTTGGGACAAGTAGCAATAAGTGGCTGGAAAAAGGAAATTGAGCATATAACGAACAGCTGGAAGACCAATTAACACTAATTAGGTCAATTGACAACATGATTGGGTATAAAAAGAGCTTCTCAGAGTGTCAGTGTCTCTCAGAAGCCAAGATGGTAAGAGGATCACCAATTCCACCATTGTTGCGCAGAAAGATAGTGCAGCAATACCAGAATGGTGTTACCCAGCGTAAAATAGCAAAGACTTTTAAGTTATCATCATCAACCGTGCATAACATCATCAAAAGATTCAGAGAATCTGGAACAATCGCTGTGCGTAAGGGTCAAGGCCGTAAAACTCTACTGGATGCTCGTGATCTCCGGGCCCTTAAACGTCACTGCACCTCAAACAGGAATGCCACTGTCAAGGAAATAACAGAATGGGCTCAGGAATACTTCCAGAAAGCATTGTCAGTGAACACAATCCACCGTGCCATCCGCCGTTGCCAGCTGAAACTCTACAGTGCAAAGAGGAAGCCATTTCTAAGCAAGCTCCACAAGCTCAGACGTTTGCACTGGGCCAGGGGTCATTTAAAATGGAGTGTGGCAAAATGGAAGACTGTTCTGTGGTCAGATGAGTCACAATTTGAAGTTCTTTATGGAACACTGGGACGCCATGTCATCCGGACCAGAGAGGACAAAGATAGCCCAAGTTGTTACCAACGCTCTGTTCAGAAGCCTGCATCACTGATGGTATGGGGTTGCACGAACGCTTGTAGCATGGGCAGCTTGCATGTCTGGAAAGGCACCATTAATGCAGAGAACTATGTTCAGGTGAACTGTTTCGAAGCTGGAAAATTGTAAAAAAAACTCACTCCGTTTGCGAGGCATTTCCCCCTACGATCATGAGAACCATTGCGGAAGCTGATAACACAGCAAGCTTTTACCATTTCTTTGTGATTTCCCGTATGATAATGTAAACAAAATCGCACAGCTCCTTTCAGGGTCATAAACTTCTGTGTCTCTGTATCCTCTGTATCAGTAATGCATAGCGTTTTTCCGGTTCCCTTATCAGTCATGTTCACTCGGTGCAACACGTTGCTATGGGAATTGCGCCCCCGCGCGATTTACCTGAAGTAATACACTCACTCCTTTACGGCAGGTGGGCATCAGCGTCACTACAGAGGCCCCGCCCTCTTGGTATAAAGACGCTTGCGCCCATCTATCTTTCTCTTTTTGCCTTTCACCTTGCTTACACCTGAACTTCGTGGGGCTTCTCTGTAGCTACATCGCTCGACCAGAGGTAAGCTCGCTACCTACGCTGAGTGTACAGAGAAAATTCCTACGTGTTGCTGGACTAGCGAAAGCTAGTCCAGCAAAAGCTAGTCCAGCAAAAGCTAGTCGCTGGACTAGCGAAAGCTAGTCCAGCGTCTTATTTAACCTTGAGGTTTTTCTTCTCTCTTTGCAGCTGCTTCGCTCGACGGTGCCAACTACGTCACACCGCTACCCTGCTAACAAGTAGCAGGCTAGCCAGTGAAAGCGACGTGACAAAGGAGACCTCTCCGGACGTTAGCTATCTGCTAACCAGCTCGACTCTTCTCAGCCATGGCTCCTGAGAAGGAAAAGCGAAACCCCAAAAATTCTAAGAAGACCAGCAGGCTAGCGAGCCCAGCTCTAGAGCCTGCCCCAGCGGCTGCGGCTACTCCCTCTCGGCGACGGACACCCACGAGGCCTGTCCCGTTTGCCTAGGGATGTTGCACGCTAAGACAATGCTGGAATCCCAGACTCTTGTCCACATTGCAGCCAGATGCTGGAAGCTGTGAGAAAGCATTGCATGGACATTGTGGCCAAGGCCATGTGCGGCACCGTGCCAACACGGGACCCGGACCTCACAGAGGCACTCACTCCCACACCGGAGCCCGAGAACATTGATCTGGAAGACAGTGGACAGGTCAAATGGGGGGACAGTATGGACATGGCGGGCCCCGTCGGGGACTCGACAGTTGAGTTTGATACACGAGGCTTGCTGAACACGGACGAGCTCTCGTTAACAGCCTCGGGTGAGATTTCAGACGAGGAGGCTGACAATGAGTACGAAGGAGAAGAAGATTTCCCCCAGAACCCGACAACGGCTCTGCCAGAGACAGAGGTCTCTATCCCCGCCTTGTTCGACTTGTGTCGCAGAGCGGCGGACGCACTGCAGATCGCCTGGCCAGAACCCCCACCTCGCCAACAGGTCACGAGGAATTATTTCTACGCGAAACAGCAGTCGGCCACGAGGCACGGGATGCCGATTTTTCCAGATTTCCTCACGGAGCTCACTCGCACCTGGGCTGAACCCAGGGTTCCCATGCTTCTGCCACTTTTTCAGTTTTTCGACGTCGCTGGAATGGAGGCAGCAGAAATCGCCAACGTCCCGCAGATGGAGGACATGTTGGCGTCTCACTTGGCCCTCAGAACGTCGGGCACAAAACCAACTTTGCCCAGCAAAGCCTGCCGCGCTTCGGCCGCCCAGCTCGAAAAATGCTACAGAGCTCAGGGCCTCGCAGCCCATGCGATGAACGCTTCGGCCATGATGCAGGCGTACCTGGGAGAGAAGCTACAGGAGCTCTAGGTAACGACAAACAAAAAGGCGGCTAAAGAGATCCTAGAGGAAGCCCGTAGGGCGACTGACTTCGTGCTCCGTATGATGGGACCGTAGCCATCGCTCAAGGGAGATGCATGGCTGAGGTGGTCATCGCCCAGTGCCACATGTGGATGACTTTGACGGACCTGCAGGAAAGCCAACAGGTACCCATTCCTTCACCACCCGATCGAACTGACGGGACTCTTCGGGGGAGCTCTGGAACGCATCCAGTGCAGACTGGAGCAAAGACAAAAACAGGCTGAAGCCCTGTGCAAGGGGATGCCGAGAAAGGCTTTCGCCCCACCCAGAGACACCAGCAGGAGCAGACCCGCGCAGCCTCGACACCGCTCAGCCACATCCCCCCCCCATCTCAGGCTGGACACTCCTGGACCAGGAACTGGTTTGTTCCTCTCCAAGCGGTTCCGCAGAGAACTTCCTCGGCGAACCGGGACGGGAGGCAGAAGTGGGGCTGACGAAGCGGGCCCACTTCACAGTTTTGTTGGTTCGTCTGCCCATGTGGTACGGGAACCTAGTCATTTAAACCCAGACTTTATTTGTAAAAAGCTACGAAAAGCTGGTGACATTTGTGTGTGTACAAAACAGAATGTCTCTGCTGTGTGTGTAATAAAGACAAATTTCTGTTCTTCAAAACATGAAAATAAAGTACCAAAAGCACAAACTGCCCTGGTTCTTGACAAAAAATAAAAACACACAACAACAACAACAACAACAACAACAACAACAACAACAACAACAACAACAACAACAACAACAACAACAACAACAACAACATTATTCAGTGTTTCCCCTACATAACCTGCCATGGCGGGGTGGGGACGGACAGAGACACGTCCTTAGCTGCGCAGATGTTGTTGCGGTTTCTTGGGCTTGTTTTGAAAGTAAATTCGCTTGTTTGGGCTTGTTATTATTTGTTCTTTATTATTTGTCTAGAGCAGGGGTCTGCAACCTTTTCGATCCAAAGAGCCATTTCTGCTCCTTTGTTCACTAAATTAAACGTGACCGGAGCCACAACACCTGCTGCAACTGGGATTTTCAACTGGTGGCCCACGGACCACTTTAAGTTTGTTGGAGGACGTTTTTCTGGCCAGCAGGAGTGACTTTATAAAACTAAAAATTTCTAATGATTTTTAACATTTACTGCTATTTTTACATTTTAAGATAAAATAAAAGACAAGATTCTTGTAAAGAAGGAAAAATTTATATAGTTTTGCCCAGTTTCTAAAAACTAAAACGATAAACTATGCAGGCCTATGTGATTTATTTTTTTAACTGTAGAAAAATTAGGTATCCTACTTAAAAGAAATAAAGCATAAAGTGAAAGTATGTTTTACTCCTTGTAATGTAGGAAAACTTCTAAAACTAACCCTTCCAGTTGTTATAAGAACCAATAAAATTCAGTTTTATGTCAGTTTTGGTCAAAGCTTGAAAGAGCCGCTGCAGAGGGACCAAAGAGCCGCATGTGGCTCCTGAGCCGCAGGTTGCAGACCCCTGGTCTAGAGTGACAAGACCACGTTAAAATGAGCTCCAATAAGTGGAGGAAATATGGGAAAAAAATAATAAAGAATGGGAGAAAGAGCACACACTTAAAGCATGATTCAGGATAGAGATTAGAAAGTTTTTTGTTGACTTTGCTTACTATGAGTTTGCTGTTTAATTTTTATTTTATTTTTTAATTTGTACGCATCCTTTATGATTGTCTGTTGTTGTAGTTGTCCACTGTTGTCATCACTCTTACTTTAAAATTCAGGTCTCTCTGGTAAATGAGTCCCAAAGGCTTAATGGGAATAATTTGAATAAATATGCCAAATGTATTTTTATTTTTTAGAGTGGATATGTTCTTCAAAGTCTTTAGCATAATTTTGCTCTTGATATGTAATGCCATAATAAATGTATGTTTATACTGTTTAAAAACGGCTCTTGTTTTACACAATGGGGTGGGTTGCCTGTTGAGCTTGTTTTGGGCTTGTTTTCATGGGGCTGGTCGCTTGTTTCTGTCGCGATATACTGGCAGATAGATACAAAGCCGAAAGCGCGCAGTTATACTAGGCCTTAAGGCAGAGGAGAGACAAACATTTCATCCGCGCGTTCAGTTTTATTTATTTATTTTTCGGTGGGGGTGAGACTAGGGTGAGCCGTGCAGTGTGTGTGTGTAGCCGCGCGCAGGATCCGAGCAGAGGAGAAACATTTCAGCCACGTGTTCAGTTTTTTTTCCCCCATCCGTGGGGATGAACGTGAGCCGTGCGCGTGTATGTGTGGTGGGTGGGGGGTGTCAGCTGAGTGTTCAGCATGAAGCTGCTTTTATGTTTTTTTTTCAGCTAATGCACCTGCAGTGCGAGCTGCTAGTTTAGCATTACGTCAGTGCCGACAGGTGTTTGGAGCGTTGGGTAGGCGGGGCGCTCGGTTCTGTTGAGGGGGCGGGGCGCACCGCCTATATAATGGTAGGGGAAACACTGACATTTTTATGAAAACAGTCATGATGAAGGGAGCTATCACCCCTCCTCCCTCGTGAAGCACAGGGTATCAGGTCAGACAATGAACCGCAGCGGGAAGCCTGGAGTCTGTCTGGAGCAGACAGACTTCACGGCGTCTGCTGGCGGACAGGTCAGCTCGCACGAGGCTGAGCGCGCGGGGAGGGGGGACACTCCCCCTCCCGCACCCACCAGACACAGGCAACCCACAATAAACATGCCTTACAGGCTCACGGCGCACGCGCAGGCCTGGAAGGCGTGTCAGTGACAAAGCAGCATATGAAGTTTATGTACACAGCACCAGCAGCCACCACAAGGGGGCGTCGTCACTACACAAACAAAACCTGGATTACATGGAAAATAGGATCTAAACAGTTTCCCCAAAGATTAAAAGAAACTTTTCTAATAACCACTAGATAAACTTTTCTGCAAAACAAGAAAAATATTATAAATATGGTGCATATTGATAAAATTCATTAGACAACAACCCTGTTACATGGCACTGGTGGTTGGCAAACAACAATTTGGTGCATTACCACCACAAACTGGTGAGGAGGTGAACTGAAACAATGCAAACAAACAAATTAATTAATTTATTAATCGTTATTTTACAGGTTTCACTCAATCATTTCTCCGCAAAATGATCTTCGTATAAAACTCAGACATGAAAGGTGGCGGGCCATGCATTATTTCAAGGACTGCCAGGCTTTTAATTGTGTCCAGCATCAGAACAGCTGAAGTGAACAGGAGAGGACAAACATGTCTCCTGTTTCTGCAGATGTTCAGCAGACCAACATCTGGCTGCAGTGGANTTCAAGCTTTGACCAAAACTGACATAAAACTGAATTTTATTGGTTCTTATAACAACTGGAAGGGTTAGTTTTAGAAGTTTTCCTACATTACAAGGAGTAAAACATACTTTCACTTTATGCTTTATTTCTTTTAAGTAGGATACCTAATTTTTCTACAGTTAAAAAAATAAATCACATAGGCCTGCATAGTTTATCGTTTTAGTTTTTAGAAACTGGGCAAAACTATATAAATTTTTCCTTCTTTACAAGAATCTTGTCTTTTATTTTATCTTAAAATGTAAAAATAGCAGTAAATGTTAAAAATCATTAGAAATTTTTAGTTTTATAAAGTCACTCCTGCTGGCCAGAAAAACGTCCTCCAACAAACTTAAAGTGGTCCGTGGGCCACCAGTTGAAAATCCCAGTTGCAGCAGGTGTTGTGGCTCCGGTCACGTTTAATTTAGTGAACAAAGGAGCAGAAATGGCTCTTTGGATCGAAAAGGTTGCAGCCCCTTGCTCTAGACAAATAATAAATAACAAATAATAACAAGCCCAAACAAGCGAATTTACTTTCAAAACAAGCCCAAGAACCCGCAACAACGCCTGCGCAGCTAAGGACGTGTCTCTGTCCGTTCCCACCCCGCCATGGCAGGTTATGTAGGGGAAACACTGAATAATGTTGTTGTTGTTGTGTGTTTTTATTTTTTGTCAAGAACCAGGGCAGTTTGTGCTTTTGGTACTTTATTTTCATGTTTTGAAGAACAGAAATTTGTCTTTATTACACACACAGCAGAAACATTCTGTTTTGTACATACACAAATGTCACCAGCTTTTCGTAGTTTTTTACAAATAAAGTCTGGGTTTAAATGACTAGGTTCCCGTACCACATGGGCAGACGAACCAACAAAACTGTGAAGTGGGCCCGCTTCGTCAGCCCCACTTCTGCCTCCCGTCCCGGTTCGCCGAGGAAGTTCTCTGCGGAACCGCTTGGAGAGGAACAAACCAGTTCCTGGTCCAGGAGTGTCCAGCCTGAGATGGGGGGGGGATGTGGCTGAGCGGTGTCGAGGCTGCGCGGGTCTGCTCCTGCTGGTGTCTCTGGGTGGGGCGAAAGCCTTTCTCGGCATCCCCTTGCACAGGGCTTCAGCCTGTTTTTGTCTTTGCTCCAGTCTGCACTGGATGCGTTCCAGAACTCTCCCGAAGAGTCCCGTCGGTTCGATCGGGTGGTGAAGGAATGGGTACCTGTTGGCTTTCCTGCAGGTCCGTCAAAGTCATCCACATGTGGCACTGGGCGATGACCACCTCAGCCATGCATCTCCCTTGAGCGATGGCTACGGTCCCCATCATAAGGAGCACGAAGTCAGTCGCCCTACGGGCTTCCTCTAGGATCTCTTTAGCCGCCTTTTTGTTTGTCGTTACCTGGAGCTCCTGTAGCTTCTCTCCCAGGTACGCCTGCATCATGGCCGAAGCGTTCATCGCATGGGCTGCGAGGCCCTGAGCTCTGTAGCATTTTTCGAGCTGGGCGGCCGAAGCGCGGCAGGCTTTGCTGGGCAAAGTTGGTTTTGTGCCCGATGTTCTGAGGGCCAAGTGAGACGCCAACATGTCCTCCATCTGCGGGACGTTGGCGATTTCTGCTGCCTCCATTCCAGCGACGTCGAAAAACTGAAAAAGTGGCAGAAGCATGGGAACCCTGGGTTCAGCCCAGGTGCGAGTGAGCTCCGTGAGGAAATCTGGAAAAATCGACATCCCGTGCCTCGTGGCCGACTGCTGTTTCGCGTAGAAATAATTCTCCGCCAACCTCGTGACCTGTTGGCGAGGTGGGGGTTCTGGCCAGGCGATCTGCAACGCGTCCGCCGCTCTGCGACACAAGTCGAACAAGGCGGGGATAGAGACGTCTGTCTCTGGCAGAGCCGTTGTCGGGTTCTGGGGGAAATCTTCTTCTCCTTCGTACTCATTGTCAGCCTCCTCATCTGAAATCTCACCCGAGGCTGTTAGCGAGAGCTCGTCCGCGTTCAGCAAGCCTCGTGTATCAAACTCAACTGTCGAGTCCCCGACGGGGCCCGCCATGTCCATACTGTCCCCCCATTTGACCTGTCCACTGTCTTCCAGATCAATGTTCTCGGGCTCCGGTGTGGGAGTGAGTGCCTCTGTGAGGTCCGGGTCCCGTGTTGGCGCGGTGCCGCACATGGCCTTGGCCACAATGTCCATGCAATGCTTTCTCACAGCTTCCAGCATCTGGCTGCAATGTGGACAAGAGTCTGGGATTCCAGCATTGTCTTAGCGTGCAACATCCCTAGGCAAACGGGACAGGCCTCGTGGGTGTCCGTCGCCGAGAGGGAGTAGCCGCAGCCGCTGGGGCAGGCTCTAGAGCTGGGCTCGCTAGCCTGCTGGTCTTCTTAGAATTTTTGGGGTTTCGCTTTTCCTTCTCAGGAGCCATGGCTGAGAAGAGTCGAGCTGGTTAGCAGATAGCTAACGTCCGGAGAGGTCTCCTTTGTCACGTCGCTTTCACTGGCTAGCCTGCTACTTGTTAGCAGGGTAGCGGTGTGACGTAGTTGGCACCGTCGAGCGAAGCAGCTGCGAAGAGAGAAGAAAAACCTCAAGGTTAAATAAAAGACGCTGGACTAGCTTTCGCTAGTCCAGCAACACGTAGGAATTTTCTCTGTACGCTCAGCGTAGGTAGCGAGCTTACCTCTGGTTGAGCGATGTAGCTACAGAGAAGCCCCACGAAGTTCAGGTGTAAGCAAGGTGAAAGGCAAAAAGAGAAAGATAGATGGGCGCAAGCGTCTTTATACCAAGAGGGCGGGGCCTCTGTAGTGACGCTGATGCCCACCTGCCGTAAAGGAGTGAGTGTATTACTTCAGGTAAATCGCGCGGGGGCGCAATTCCCATAGCAACGTGTTGCACCGAGTGAACATGACTGATAAGGGAACCGGGAAAACGCTGTGCATTACTGATACAGAGGATACAGAGACACAGAAGTTTATGACCCTGAAAGGAGCTGTACGATTTTGTTTACATTATCATACGGGAAATCACAAAGAAATGGTAAAAGCTTGCTGTGTTATCAGCTTCCGCAATGGTTCTCATGATCGTAGGGGGAAATGCCTCGCAAACGGAGTGAGTTTTTTTACAATTTTCCAGCTTCGAAACAGTTCACCTGAACATAGTTCTCTGCATTAATGGTGCCTTTCCAGACATGCAAGCTGCCCATGCTACAAGCGTTCATGCAACCCCATACCATCAGTCATGCAGGCTTCTGAACAGAGCGTTGGTAACAACTTGGGCTATCTTTGTCCTCTCTGGTCCGGATGACATGGCGTCCCAGTGTTCCATAGAACTTCAAATTGTGACTCATCTGACCACAGAACAGTCTTCCATTTTGCTACACCATTTTAAATGACCCCTGGCCCAGTGCAAACGTCTGAGCTTGTGGAGCTTGCTTAGAATGGCTTCCTCTTTGCACTGTAGAGTTTCAGCTGGCAACGGCGGATGGCACGGTGGATTGTGTTCACTGACAATGCTTTCTGGAAGTATTCCTGAGCCCATTCTGTTATTTCCTTGACAGTGGCATTCCTGTTTGAGGTGCAGTGACGTTTAAGGGCCCGGAGATCACGAGCATCCAGTAGAGTTTTACGGCCTTGACCCTTACGCACAGCGATTGTTCCAGATTCTCTGAATCTTTTGATGATGTTATGCACGGTTGATGATGATAACTTAAAAGTCTTTGCTATTTTACACTGGGTAACACCATTCTGGTATTGCTGCACTATCTTTCTGCGCAACAATGGTGGAATTGGTGATCCTCTTACCATCTTGGCTTCTGAGAGACACTGACACTCTGAGAAGCTCTTTTTATACCAATCATGTTGTCAATTGACCTAATTAGTGTTAATTGGTCTTCCAGCTGTTCGTTATATGCTCAATTTCCTTTTTCCAGCCACTTATTGCTACTTGTCCCAACTTTTTTGGGATTTGTTGACGCCATGAAATTTTGAAACATGTTTTTTTTCCCTTAAAGCTCCCCTGACATGATCTTTTGACTTTTCAAAAAATGGCACAACATATATAAATATTAAGATAGACCTCTGACCGTTTTTGCTAAAATAATGTTAAATGAATGAAAATTTCTCTCAAAATAGTTTAAAATTAGCGCCGTTTTTTTAGACCGTAAATCCGGATCTTCCGGTCACGTGTCAGCATTCCCGTTTCTGACGTCACGTCCGATACTGAACTCTGCTCAAACGACAAAAATACTGAGTTTTCATGTGTTTTTTCACTACAGTTAGCAAGTTAAGCATATAAACACACGTTTCCGATCATTTTTATGCACTCAAAAGTAGTTTTTAGATGAAAATAGAGTGTTTTTAGGTGCGCTGGCGAAATTTACGAACGGACTTCCGGGTTGCGAATTTTTGGAAAAAACGAAAAAAATACTGAGTTTTCATGTGTTTTTTCACTACAGTTAGCAAGTTAAGCATATAAACACACGTTTCCGATCATTTTTATGCACTCAAAAGTAGTTTTTAGATGAAAATAGAGTGTTTTTAGGTGCGCTGGCGAAATTTACGGACGTGACGTCAGAAACAGGAATGCTCACGTGACCGGAAGATCCGGATTTACGGTCTAAAAAAACGGCGCTAATTTTAAACTATTTTGAGAGAAATTGTCATTCATTTAACATTATTTTAGCAAAAACGGTCAGAGGTCTATCTTAATATTTATATATGTTGTGCCATTTTTTGAAAAGTGAAAAGAACATGTCAGTGGAGCTTTAAAATGATACATTCTCTCTGTTTAACTTTTTGATCTGTGATTTGTGTTCTATTCTGAATAAAATATTAGATGTTGGCACCTCCACATCATTGCATTCAGTTTTTATTCACAATTTGTTTAGTGGCTCAACTTTTTTGGAATCGGTTTGTACCGCATTCTACCAGTAGTATTTGACTTCCGGTCACATGACCTTGATAAGACTTCTTGGTAATATTTACTGGTCAAATTTTTTTTCTTCTTATGTTGGCTTCTCCCTTCTTCAGGGCTTGCCACAGTGAACTCAGTCGCATGAATACTTGGCAATTATTTTTACACTGGATGCCCTTCCTGATGCAAACACATACCACTGAGCAACCACAGCCCTCTGTGTGGAGCAGAGAGCTGCCATCTAGGGTACCCAGGGGAGCAGGTGGTGTGCGGTAAAGGCCTTACTCAAGGGCCCAGAGTGGGGCAGATGAAGGTTGAGGCAAGTGTGGATGCTTCACCTATCCCACGCACATTTTGATGTTGTTGGTACTGGGAGTTGAACCAGCGATCTTCTGATAACAGGTCCACCTTCTCTAACCTTTGCACCACCACTCCCTATAATATTTACCGGTAAATAATTTAAAAAATTTCAGTTACGTAAGTGTTTGGCATTGTTCTTCCAGTGATTATGCTTAGATAGTTATTGTGTTCATTTTGAAGGTATAATGGTTTGTAACCAGGGGCGGAGTGGGACAACTTTTCAGCCCGGGAGTTTAATGGCCAAGAGTGGCCCATTTTTTCACATTTTAAAAATATTTGGCAAAAATGTAGCCTATAATATTTTTTTAATTGCAATACAATCAACAACTTTTTTTTGGTTATAATTTTTAGTTACATTTTGTTACAATTCAGCAAATCAGGTGGGAAAAAAACTAAATTAGTTGACTTAAAAAACAGAAAATGATAAGTCAATTCTTTGTTGCTCTTTCCATATCAGACTCAAAGATTACTGAAAAACTCAAAACGTAATTTTGTTGGCTTGAACGTTGGCCAGCTGTCATGAGAAGTTTGCACTAAATACAGTGACAAAAAGATAAACCATAAAACTATTTTACATTCAAAATATTAAATTTGAGGCCAGATAAAATGTCAATGAGACCAGATTTGGCCCATGGGCCTCGAGTTTGACATGTGATCTACAGCATCAGTAAGCGCCTAAGAAGTCATAGTTTCTGCCACCATATGTGTTACTTTGTCATTGTCAATGGACATAAGAAGTTCTTTCTCTGTGGACATCAGCATAAATGCCTCCAAATGCTCCTGGTTAAGTGTGCTTCATAGTCTATTCTTGATGAACTTGAGAGTAGAGAAGCTTTCACATGCAACATGAGACAACAAATATTTGTATGCCAGCCCTATATAGGCATCTGTGAAAAGGTTATACTGTGTCAATATAAGGTAAACACAGATAACACAGTTTCTGCAAGAAGAACAAGCCCTGCTTTCAAGTTCAATCTTTGGTTCAACAGTACCATCTTGACAGTGGACTCTTCCAGAGGGGACTTTTTCAGCCTATCCCAAGACTGGACTGCTCTGTGTGTAAAGTACTCACTGTGGCTCTCTCATCAAATCTAAGCAGATTTTTGCTTGTTGCTTGAAGTGCTGAGCTCTTGAGTCCTTTAAGCCTCATCTCTGAAAAGTTTTTAGGATCAAGACAAGCAAAATCAGAGACAAGTTTGGCATTGGTTGCAATATGTATGCATATGCATGAGTTTATTTTTATTTGTCTATTAAATGTGTTGCTTTAACATTTTTCTGTCTCCTGTTTTCACTTCACCTCATGCATTTCTGCCTCATTACGTAAATAAGGACTTGTGTGGAAAATTAAAAAAATAATTACATTTAATTACATAACACAAGTCATCTAAGAGTAAAAGTAAAAACAAAAAAATATATAGGCCTACCGGTATTTTAAGCACAGTAAAATGTAAAATTATGAATTAAAATATATAATTTGTTGGAACTAAGCTGGAAAAAAAACATGATGGTCAATTAATTTTTAAAACATGAGATAAAGTTCTAAAAAAGCTAAGTCTGGTCCTCTGGACATTCAAGAAACAAAACAAAGCAAAAAATGTCCAGAAGACCAGACTTAGCTTTTTTAGATTTTTCTACCTGGATTATTGAGCATGCATCAGGGTATGAGATAAAGTTATCTTTTAATTTAAATTGTCCTTTGACGTTTATTTATTTATTGGTCATTTTATATATTTCTGCTTTTATTTCTAATTAGGCTCAGGCTGTCAGTTTAGGTCCCACTTGACTTTCATGCATGTTTAGTGACATAGTACAACATTGTGACATTAGCTTAATTTATTATGCTAGTTTTTAAATTTATATTACCTGTTGCTTCTTCTGTCTCTTTGAAAAAATGTCTGTAAGCTTTGCACATTTGGCAGCTTCCTCCTGTAACGCCTTTCTTTTCTTCAACCTGACTTTTTCAGCTCCACGGCCCCTTCCTATCCATTTTTATTGCTCCATCAGCTGCTGATGTTTTGGAAAATACGTGCTTCGCTGCTGGGTTGGACTCAACCAACGGTGAATTTTCAGGGGTGTTTTTTATCAAATGGTAGCTCCCAAGCTGCCAGCCCAGTGCGGCGCAGTCTCTTAAAGGGATCAGCGCTTTAAGAGGCTGCAGGCTGCAGTCTCTTAAAGTGATCAGCGCTCCCTCCCTTTAAGAGGCTGCAGCCTGCAGCCTAAAGTCAGGGACAAGTTGATTTTGAGCAAATTCATTCAACCGTCATCATTTTCCCCGTGCGCCTATCGGCCCATTCATGACGCGGCCCATCGGGAAAACTCCCGAATCTCCCGATGGCCACTCCGCCCTTGTTTGTAACCATGAGTCCGACAGCAAAGCTTCATGAAGACCCATGACGATCTTGCAGTCTGAGTGTGTGTTGAAAACAAGCTATATTCTGTGAAACACCATCTTACTACAGCAAGAAAGCTGCACACAGACGAGCAGTCTGGGGGCACAGTTCCTGACGATGAATGGTGGATGCCTACGGCTAAATACAGTAACTAAAGTGTCTTATTTATGTACAAAATTATGATTCATCTTATACAGGTAGTCCTCGACTTACGACGTATATCCGTTCCTATGCAGTGTCGTAAACCATTCTATTTCATGTAAGCTCCGCTCTTTAAAGACTGTCGCCTATTGGATTCATCCCCACACTTCGCGCCAGACACTGAAGACCTTTTAGTCAACGCCCACCTGCTGTGGGCCCTACCTCGTCCAAATAACACCACTCTCGGACCGTTGCTCTTCTCCCCACTTTTTCTTCAAGCTTGACACGATAAGATCGCCAACATGTCTTCTAAACAGACCTCAATTCTCACTCCGCCCTGCTCCACGTCCACCCCGGGATCATTAGGTGGGCGGCAGATGCATCCTGGCTGGAGCTACCTGAAAGCATCACCCAGACCACGTCTTCACTTCTGGTGGGAAAATTCGCCCCTATGGCGGACAGGTGGAATCGGTCTGGCCTGGTGTCTCGGACGTGGTCTCCCTACTGCAGAGCATTGCCAATGAGCCACTAAAACTGAGAGCACCCTTGTCGACGTTTGTTCCCCTGACAAAAGTCATGGGGCTCACAGATGATACTTTCCCTGCTGTCCCTCCATTGGAACCCAGTTTATCAATAATTAATTTTAATAATAATAATAATTAATTCAATTTATAACGCACTTTTCATTACTGAAAATCTCAAAGTGCTACACATATATTGAATGCTACACACATTCATAAACCGGTGGCGGCAGACTACCATGCAAGGTGCTTTCCAGTCCTACCGGGAGCAAATCAGGGTTAAGTGTCTTGCCCAAGGACACAACGACACATGGTGCGGGTCCCGGGAGTCGAACCGCCAACTTTCCGATCGGGAGACGGCTGCCATTACCACTACACCATGGCCGCCCCTTATCAGCGGTGTTCGGGGTGAAACCAACTAAGCACATCGGGATGCGAATCTCGCCGCCAGCGCCAAATGACCAGTTCACCGCCAAGCTCAACAACAAAGTTCATCAGTGTGCGTCTCAGGTTGGTGCAACCACAAACAATATCGCACTTTTAGCTTTTGGCATCAGACGCGACTCGAGGCCCGACATGGTCAAGGACGCGGCGGACGCCATTACTAATATGTGCTCGGTGCTCGCCACATGTGCAACTCGTACCACAGCCTGGTCTACTATCCTTCAGAGACAATTATGGCTGAAACTGTCCACGTCTTCCCTGATGACGTTAAGAGGGAGTTGCTGGAAGGGCCAATTTCATCGGAAGGGCTTTTCGGCGCTCACTATCAATCAATGTTTGAGCAGCTAAAGTCATCATCTGCAACGCTCGAAGAGGTACGTAATCATGTCACCCATCCTTGGCCAGACCCCCGCCCTGCACGCGGACCGGTCCGCCCGCGTGATCAGAGCTGAGCTTTTTGGCAGCAGCAACGCCGCTCTGCACCCCCAACGTTTGCGGTGCCGCTCCTCCTGCTTTAGCAAAGGGACAACCGTCTCAGACTTTCAGACGGGGACACCCAGAGGCAGGGGACGTTATCAGCCGTCATGGGCCGGCCAATGCCAGGACAACAGGAAGGGTCACTATAAGAAATGACTCCTTGCTGGAGGTGTGTGTGCTGATTTCAGTATGTTTGATAAGAAAAATAAGGATGCTGCCATAAAAAAACAGTCTTTTATTCAGACAAGCTGATTCCCTCTTTTCCGAGGTACGTAAACACATCTCCTAAAGATTTTAAAGAGGTTGGTTTCAAACAAGTCGTTCAAGATAAACAGAAGAGTGTGGCGTTTCATGGTGATCAAACAGTAAGCTGAGCTGCAGGTGCAAGCAGAGTCTTCTCTGTGACCCCTCAAGCCCAGCCTCTCCACATGACGGTTGGGGGCCCGCTCTCACATCCGTGTTCACGCAAAGAGCGGTTAAAACATGCAGATGAGTTAGTGACACTTCTGTCCCTGCAAACTTAGTAAAAAACCATGAGCCTGGTTCTGAGAAAACTGCTCCAGTCAGGACTTTTTCGCCTCTCCCCTCTACCGGTCAGTCAGAAGCAGGTAAAACCATAGGGCTGCATCCCAAGAGACGTCTGCCATGTCTGCCTGAAACAAACAAGGAAACGTGTGGAGGTTTTGACTAGGCGGTCGGTAAACGCCCTTTCCAGTAGGGTCTCCTATGGGCCAATGCGGATATTATCCGCTTGGTGGCGGTAGAGGCCAGGCTATTTCCACATGCGAGGCAGCACTCTCAGGCCTCACCATTGTCAACACACAGTGCCGCGTGGTTACAGACCTGCTCATTAAACAGCTGGTTACGGCGGTTGATTTGCGAGGGTTACACTCTACAATTTGCAAAAACACCACCGAAATTCAACGGGGTGCTAGAAACAAAACTTACATTTACGGAGCAGGGCAGTCAGAGCTGACGTAGCTCCTGGCGAAGGACGTTATTTCCGGGATTCCCTCAGACGAGGAGAAAACCGGCTTTTATTCAAAATACTTCCTAGTTCCGAAGAAATCAGGCAGCCTCAGGTCGATTTTGGATTTATCAAAATTCAACAAACACATCATGAGTCACCCGTTTCACATGTTGACGGTAAACGTGTTCTCAAGTACTTGACGCGGGTAGACTGGTTCACTTCAATCGATCTCCGAGACGCATACTTCCATATCCCTATTATAAACAAACACAGGACATTCCTCAGGTTTGCCTTTCAAGGGATGTGTTACCAATTAACCGCCTGCTGTTTGGGTATGCTCTGGCTCCTCGGACCTTTTCAAAAGCCATTGAAGTGGCGCTCCAACCGTTGCGCTCGCAGGGCATGAAAGTCCTCTTTTATCTCGATGATCTGTTACTTCTGTCTGGCTCCAAGGAGCAAGCGGAGGCTCAAACAGCTGTGCTGGTGAATCACCTGTCACATCTGAGTTTCTCAATAAACTGGGAAAAGAGTTCCGTGCTTCCGGTCAAGAAAATAATTTTTCTGGGGGTAATTCTATGCTCCACCAGCATGACAGCTGTGCTGTCAGACGACAGGAGACAGTCTCTGATGTCAATGCTGTAGTGCGTCCGGCCTCACAGGACCGTGTCAGCATTAACAATTATTCATTCATTCAACCTTTATTTAGTCAGGTAAATCTTATTGAGCCTCGAGAACTCATTTACAAGAGCGACCTGTCTACAAACTAAAGAATGATGACAACCGCATTAGTAGAATTTTCTTAAACAATCAACAACAATAGACAAACATAAGAGAGAAATACAGATTTAATTTATTTTTTTAAAACAAAGTAGCAAAGTAGCAAAACATTATAAGGTAGATGTAGAAGCTGCTTGGAATGATGGCTACAGCACACACGGTAGTAAAATTAGGTTCATTACACATGCGTCGTCTGCAGTGTTGGTTTATTCACCTGAGGATCGACCCAGTTCGCCACAAATGGTGCCGGGTCATGGTTCCGCCTAAGGCTGCACGATTAATTGCATTTGCGATTATCTCGCGATATGTTAAAACGCGATTCACTAATCGCACGGGCTGCGATTTGACTGGTCACGCTTCTCTGCATCACACCGGTCTGGCCGCGCGCAGCTCTGAGCGAAGCAAAACAGAGAGAGAGCAGGGAGGAGCAGACTGTGCGCTACAACACAGTTGCTTTAGGCTCGACAGAAGTCATAAAAGTTATAAATTCAGGTAAGTTAGTTCATTTAAACGTGTATCTGAGAGCGCGAGCTGGTCACGTGACTTGATAGTGAGCCGGTTTGGCCGCGCGCAGCTCTGAGGAGCAAAACAGAGCAGGAGGGATGGAGGAGACCGTGCGCTCCAATACTCTTGCTTCAGGCTCGACAGAAGTCATAAAAGTTATAAATTCAGGTAAGTTAGCTCATATAAAACGTGTATCTGAGAGCGCGAGCTGGTCACGTGACTTGATAGTGAGCCGGTTTGGCCACGCGCAGCTCTGAGGAGCAAAACAGCAGGAGGGATGGAGGAGACCGTGCGCTCCAATACTCTTGCTTCAGTTGTGTCGTTAGTGATATGAATTAATACAGAACCAGTAAAAATAATCGCATTTTAAATCGCAATCGCAATTTATAGAAAAAAAATTGCAATTAGATTATTTTCCAAAATCGTTCAGCCCTAGTTCCGCCATCAGTGAAAGCGGACCTGAGTTTTGGGGGGAACCCCAAAGTCTTATCAGAGGGAGTTCCCCTAGGCAAAGTGACGTCGTTGGCGCCGGTCTTCACAGACGCGTCCCTTTCCGGTTAGGGCGGAACTTTTCTGTCTCAGTCAGTGGGAGGGACGTGGCCGCCCGGCACGTCTCACCACATAAATGTTCTGGAGCTGTTGATGGTCCACAAAGTTCTAAGACATTTCGCCCATCTGTTACGGGACCATCACGTGATGGTCCACACAGACAACATAGCCACGGCCGCATATATAAACCGCCAGGGTGGGATGAGATCATCCCAGCTGTTGAACACAGCCAGAGATCTGCTCTGTTGGGCACGCACTCATTTGAAGTTGCTACGGGCGATCCACATCCCCGGCGTGCTAAACCAGGGAGCAGATATTATGTTGAGAGGCGGGCCATCGGACAAGAACTGGTCTGTGCACCTGGACCTGATCTCACAAATTTGGAGCAAGTTTGGGAAGGCGGAAGTAGATTTATTTGCCACTCGAGAGAACACTCAGTGTCCCTTGTTCTTCTCTCTGAGTCCAAAGAACACTCCTCCGTTGGGGGTGGACGCATTTGCTCACAAACCGTAGACCAGAGCTCTAATTTATGTGTTTCCCCTCGTTCCCTTGCTGCCAGCGCTGCTGTAGAGAGTGAGAAAGGAGAAGTTGTCAGTGATCCTGATCGCCCTGGAGCGAGTGAACGCACCATCGTTTCCAATGCTTCAATAGCTGTCAGGCCGGTCATGGCGAGTGCCATGGAGAGAGGACGCTCTTCTACAGGCAGGGGGAGCTATAAAGAGCTTTCCCGTGATAGGTCAGCATCTACTGGTTTGGTTGCTGAACGGAAACGTTTAGAAAAGTTTGGTTTTCTGAAATTGTTATATGCACCATTCAGGGAGCGCGTGGAAATTCAACCACCACTGTTTACGCGTCAAAATGGGCTGCTTTTCAACGGTGGTGCCTAGAAAATCAATTGGACCCATCTTCATGTCCTTTGGGCTCTATTTTGACATTTCTACAGCTGCTGCTGGACAGAAACTTGGTCCTCAGCACGGTTAAAACGTATGTTACGGCAATTTCTTCCTGTCACGAGGGGTTTAATGATAGAATGGTGTTTAATCATCTCCTAATGAAACGTTTTTTTTTTTTAAAGGTGATCATCGTCTTAGACCAATTTCTCGCACCATGGTTCCACAATGGTACTTAGTTACTGTTTTAAATTCATTAACTAAAGATCCATTTGAGCCGTTGGACCAATTTTAAAAAAAAGTTTTTATCCTTTTAAAACAGCTCTGTTGTTGGCCTTAACATCGGCTAAGAGACTGAGTGACTTATCTGGGTTGTCTGTTTCTCCTTCTTTTTTAAAAATTCAAGGAGATGGGAGTTCAGCTGTGCTGAGGACAAATCCTGCCTTTACTCCCAAAATAATGAGTTCGTTCAGATCCAGGATTATTACACTGGATGGGTTTTGCCTTCCTCCTCACAGCAATGCAGAGGAAAAACAATTGCATTTGCTCGGTCCAGTACGAGCACTCAAATGTTATGTGGCACACACTGCTACGATCATATCTGTCAAGTCTCCCGTTTTGGTCGGGAAACTACCGTATTTTACCCCTCTTTCCCGTCGCCATCCCGAATTATTATTTTCTCGGAAATCTCCCGTATTATAATATTATTAAAAATAAATAAAAAACATTCCGGTGCCTCTGTCACTAGTCTCGCGAGAACCCCAACCTGCAGTAGCCTCGGTGGCAGTTCTCGCGATATTAGGGCTGGCGCGGACGCGCGGTCCGGAACAAACCCGGAAAAACACAGAGATGGATGTAACGAGAAGTAACGAGAGAGGAGGCGTCCCTGCCAAAAAAGTTAAGACTTCGTGTAAATATCTTGAAAAACGGGACAACGAATTTACTTTCCTAAATAAGAGTAGGGCCTTGGGCCTTTTTGGCTTGTGGGACCCCGGAAGCAGCTGATAGGTACCGGCAGTCCAAGCGGCATGCTGGCTCGGGTGGTTGCTGAGGCAAAAACTCGGGCGTGGGAGGAGTTCGGAGAGGCCATGGAGAATGACTTCCGTACGGCTTCGAGGCGATTCTGGTCCACCATCCGGCGTCTCAGGGGGGGAAAGAGGTACGCGACCAACACCATTTATGGTGGGGGTGGCGTGCTGCTGACCTCAACTCGGGATGTTGTGAGTCGGTGGGCGGAATACTTCGAAGACCTCCTCAATCCTACTGGCACGTCTTCCACTGAGGAAGCGGAGCCTGGGGACTTTGGGTCGGGTTCTCCGATCTCTGGTGCTGAGGTCGCCGAGGTGGTTAAAAAGCTCCGCGGTGGCAAGGCTCCGGGGGTGGATGAGATTCGCCCGGAGTTCCTTAGGGCTCTGGATGTTGTAGGGTTGTGTTGGCTTACGCGACTCTGCAATATCGCGTGGACATCGGGGGCAGTTCCCTTGGATTGGCAGACTGGGGTGGTGGTTCCCCTATTCAAAAAGGGGGACCGTAGGGTGTGTTCCAACTATAGGGGGATCACACTCTTAAGCCTCCCTGGTAAGGTCTATTCAGGGGTTCTGGAGAGGAGGGTCCGTCGGATAGTCGAACCTCGGATTCAGGAGGAGCAGTGTGGTTTTCGTCCTGGTCGTGGAACACTGGACCAGCTCTACACCCTCAACAGGGTCCTGGAGGGTGCGTGGGAGTTTGCCCAACCAGTTTACATGTGCTTTGTGGACTTGGAGAAGGCATTCGACCGCGTCCCTCGGGGGGTTCTGTGGGGGGTACTCCGGGAGTATGGGGTACCAGGCCCTTTGATAAGGGCTGTTAGGTCCCTGTACGACCGGTGTCAGAGCTTGGTCCGCATTGCCGGCAGTAAGTCAGGCTCGTTTCCGGTGAGAGTTGGACTCCGCCAAGGTTGCCCTTTGTCACCGATTCTGTTCATAACTTTTATGGACAGAATTTCTAGGCGCAGCCAAGGTGTTGAGAGGATCCGTTTTGGTGACCTTAGAATCGCTTCTCTGTTTTTTGCAGATGATGTGGTCCTACTGGCTTCATCAGTTCGTGATTTACAACTTTCACTGGAGCGGTTTGCAGCCGAGTGTGATGCGGCCGGGATGAGGATCAGTTCCTCCAAATCCGAGGCCATGGTCTTGAGCCGGAAAAGGGTAGCATGCCCTCTCCGGGTCGGGGAGGAGGTCCTGCCCCAAGTGGAGGAGTTTAAGTATCTCGGGATCTTGTTCACGAATGAGGGAAAACTGGACCGTGAGATTGATAGGCGGATAGGTGCAGCGTCCGCAGTGAAGCGGGCGCTGTACCGGTCTTTAAAGGGCGGAGCTTACACAAAATAGAACGTTGGTTACGTATTGTAACCCCAGACTCCATGAGTGTAAGCACAGCCCTTTAAAACTGGGCCTCACTGGTTCTAAATTGGCAGGAGAAAAAGTTTTGCCTTTTGGGAGGAGAGCAACAGTCCAAGAGTGGTGTTATCCAGACAAGGTGTGGCCCACAGCAGGTTAGCGTTGACTAAAAGGTCTTCAGTGTCTGGCGCGAAGCACGGGGATGAAACCAATAGGTGACAGTCTTTAAAGGGCTACGCTTACACTCATAGAATCTGGGGTTACAGTACGTAACCAACGATTTTTGATGTAAGTCGAAATATACGTACATACTGCACCATAAACATGTACTGTACAGTACTGTATTACCAAGCACTTAGCCTATCCTAACACAGTACCCTACATAATTGTCAAAAAATACATGTTTGGGAGCCATAATGAACTGCAAACGTTAATGGCCTACTTGGATGCTGGTGACACCGTACACCTCGGTCCATCCTCCGTATTCCGTTTACGACGTAAAACCACAGTCCACCTCGGTCCATCTTCCGTATTCCGTTTACGATGTAAAACCGCCGTCCAGCTCGGTCCAGAGCGTTTACAGTAAGGCCTCTGCCTTTACTTTTCCACTGCTGCGTCGCTGGTTCTGCCGGTCCAGCTTGGTCCAGAGTGTTTACAGTAAGGCCTCCGCCTGTACTTTTCCACTGCTGCGCCGCTGGTTCTGCCGGTCCACTGCCTCTGTATCCCTCTGCCTCTGTATCCCTCTGCCGTTGCACTGCGTACAGTACAATACTGTATTCTTCCGCCCCAGCGGCCACTGCGTAACTCGAAAAAAGGCTGTTCATAGTAAATGGGAGATGCATTGTAACCACGAAACGTCGTAACTCGAGACCGTTGTGACCCGAGGACTACATATATTTAATACTTGCAGCTTGGAGACAGGTGCATTCTAAAGCCCAACAATTACGGTAATTTAGTTCATTATTGATAAAACATCTAGACAAATCTCAGGAAAAAACGTAATATTGGATAATTTTCCTTGATAAATAAGCGACCAAGTATAAAGTTTTTGTCTCATTTGTTTCACTGGGTTCTCTTTATCTACTTTATCTACTATATGTCCCACCGCACTGTCTGAGGTCAGCAGACCAGATGCTTCTTTCAGTTCCAGAAACTCGTCGTAAGCTCAGAGGTGAAAGGGCTTTCTCTGTTGCATGTCCAAGACTAGAATGAGTTGCCACTGTGTGTCATAATAATAATAATAATAATAATAATAATAATAATAATAATAATAATAATAATAAATTCAATTTATATCGCACTTTTCATTAATAAAAATCTCAAAGTGCTACAACAATAAAACAAGTGATAAAATCAAGTAAAATCAATAATGATATCAACTAAGATTAAAGACAGAATCATGTGGAGGCAGAATAGGCCTGCTTAAAAAATAAATAAATAAATAAAACAAGTGATAAAATCAAGTAAAATCAATAATAATATCAACCAAGATCAAAGATAAAATCATGTGGAGGCAGAATAGGCTTGCTTAAAAAGAAAAGTCTTTAAGCCGTTTTTGAAGTCAACCAGTGACTGTGGAGCTCTCAGGTAGTCAGGGAGGGAGTTCCATAGGCGGGGGGCAGCCACACAGAATGCCCGGTCTCCCATGGTCCTTAATTTGGTTCGTGGAATGTGAAGTAGATTACTGTTCTGTGATCGTAGAGACCGGGTGGATGAATATGGTGCAAGAATGTCCTTTAGATAGTCAGGTGAAGTTCCGTGTAAGCATTGGTGTGTAATGAGAGCAGTTTTGTACTGAATTCTGTAGGTGACAGGAAGCCAATGGAGGTTATGGAGAATGGGTGTAATATGTTCAAATTTACGAGCTCTCAATAAAATCCTTGCTGCACTGTTTTGAATATATTGAAGCTTCTGAAGATTTTTGCCAGGGATTCCAATAAACAGGGAGTTGCAGTAGTCGAGCCTGGAGGAGACAAAGGCATGGACGAGTTTCTCAGCATCAGAAAAAGTCAGAGATGGGCGAAGTCTGGAGATGTTTCGAAGATGGAAGAAGCAGGTTTTAAACAGATGCTTAATGTGATTTTCAAATGTAAGATGAGAGTCCATTTTTATTCCAAGATTTGTAACAGAGGTGGAGAGGGGGATGTCTTGACCAGAGAAGGAGATTGTTGTTAAAGTTGATGTTTGTATCTGGTGAGGGGTGCCAATCAGTATGGCCTCAGTCTTGGAGCAGTTTAATTGAAGAAAGTTCTGATTCATCCATGCCCTTATTTCCTCCAGGCAGGTAGAGAGGGCAGTGAGTGAAGATGGAGATGGGGATGATGAGGATGATCCAGTCCTGATGTAAAGCTGTCAGGCAGGCTCCCACACTCAGTCTTTCTCGCTTGAAAACCCACTTCTATTCTCTTGCCTTTAACATGGTGTGATTTGTTTTGATCCTCTGAACTATATAGTGTTGGCCATTTTAGTTAGTTTCTGCTGCTATTTGTATCTTTATTTTAATTTTATGTTTTCCTGTCTGCTGTGCTAGTTTGTTTCTACTGTACAGCACTTTGGTTGGCCTTGTTGCTGTTTTAAGTGCTCTATGAATAAATTGGTATGGTATTGTACTTTTACGACTCGTGTTAAAATCTGATGATGTTTTAGGTCATTTTTATGCAGAAATTTAAAAATTCTTAAAGGCTTTACAGGTAGTCCCCGATTTACGAGCGAGATCCGTCACAACGAGGCGCTCATAAACCGGAAATCTCGTAATTTGGAACGGCCGCCATTTCTCTCGTAAATCCGGAATTTCGCTCGTAAATTGGAACGGTTTTCGCTAGCGCGACTACAAACACTCTATTTTCATCCAAAAACTGCTTATGAGTGCATAAAAATGATCGGAAACGTGTGTCCATATGCTTAGCTAACTAACTGTGGTGAAAAAACACATGAAAACTCAGTATTTTTTTCGTTTTTTCCAAAAATTCGCAGCTCGTAAGTCTGGAACCTCGCAGATCAGAGCGCTCGTAAATCGGGGACTACCTGTATAAACGTTCAAGCAACACTGTATGTGTGAATATAAAGTTATAATTGTGCCTGATGTTCATGTTTTCAGTGTTCCCTGCAGATGTTCAGCAGATGGTGCTGGTTAAAGAAGCAGCTCTTGAAGTACGGATGCTTGGTGTGGACCAACAGGATCCAGATATCCTCAACATAAAGGAGGAAGAGGAGCAACTGTGGACCAGTCAAGAGGTAGAGCAGTTTTGTGTGAAAAAGGAGACTGATGACACTGGGTTTGCATTCACTGCTGTTCCTTTGAAGAGTGAGGAAGATGAAAAGAAACCTCTGTTTTTACAGCTTTATCAGCACCAAGTAAAAGAGGAAGATCTTCCAACCAGCAGCTCAGTTGACCAGATGAAAACAGCAACTGGTGGAGAGGACTGTGGAAGAGCAGAGACTACCAGGAACCCAGATCTAGATACTTATGGAGATGATTGCAGCTCTTCAGAGACTGAAGTCAGTGAGGAATCTGAGGATGATGATGAGACGATGATGTACATGACTCTGACTCTCAGCTAAAAGACTTATCAGACTATGGATCAGAACCTGAAGACAGTGATAAAGACTGGAAGGAGAGCAGAGCTCCTGAGTCAGACGTAAACACTGTCAAGAAGTCTTGCAGCTTCAGTGAGCATGGGAAAATATTTCACAAGACAAGTCAGTCAGTGATGTCTTCAAGTTGTTTAGTTGTCAAGGAATGTGTTGAAGTGAAGAAAACTGGAGGCTCAATCAAGAAAAAACAGTCAAAACAGAACTCATTTAGTTGTGAAGACTGTGGAAAAAAAATTAACAAAAAGGGTGATCTAAAAACACACATGATAGCCCACACAGGACAGAAAGCATTTGCTTGTGATCTTTGTGGACAAAGGTTTGGACAGAAGTCACATTTAAACACACACATGATAGTTCACACAGGACAGAAAGCATTTGCTTGTGATCTTTGTGGAAAAAGGTTTGGACAGAAGTCAACTTTAAACAAACACATGATAGTCCACACAGGACAGAAAGCATTTGCTTGTGATCTTTGTGGACAAAGGTTTGGACTGAAGTCAAATTTAAACAAACACATGATAGTTCACACAGGACAAAAAGCTTTTGCTTGTGATCTTTGTGGACAAAGGTTTGGACATAAGTCATCTTTAAACAGACACATGATGATCCACACAGGAGAAAAAGTGTTTGCTTGTGATCTTTGTGGACAAAGGTCTGGACATAAGTCAACTTTAAACAGACACATGATAGTCCACACAGGACACAAAGCATTTGCTTGTGATCTTTGTGGACAAAGGTTTGGAGATAAGTCAACTTTAAACAGACACATGATAGTCCACACAGGACAAAAAGCATTTGCTTGTGATCTTTGTGGACAAAGGTTTGGACAGAAGTCACATTTAAACAAACACATGATAGTCCACACAGGACAGAAAGCATTTGCTTGTGATCTTTGTGGACAAAGGTTTGGACAGAAGTCACATTTAAAAACACATGATAGTCCACACAGGACAGAAAGCATTTGCTTGTGATCTTTGTGGACAAAGGTTTGGACTGAAGTCAAATTTAAACACACACATGATAGTTCACACAAGACAGAAATCATTCGCTTGTGATCTTTGTGGACAAAAGTTTGGACAGAAGTCACTTTTAAACAAACACATGATGATCCACACAGGACAGAAAGCATTTGCTTGTGATCTTTGTGGTAAAACGTTTGGACATAAGTCATTTTTAAACAGACACATGATAGCCCACACAGGACAGAAAGCATTTGCTTGTGATCTTTGTGGACAAAGATTTGGATATAAGTCAACTTTAATCACACACATGCTAGTCCACACAGGACAGAAAGCATTTGCTTGTGATCAGTGTGGACGAAGGTTTGGACAGAAGTCAACTTTAAACATACACATGCTAGTCCACACAGGACAGAAAGCATTTGCTTGTGATCTTTGTGGAAAAAGGTTTGGACTGAAGTCACTTTTAAACAAACACATGGTTGTCCATACAGGACAGAAAGCATTTGCTTGTGATCATTGTGGACAAAGGTTTGGACAGAAGTCAAATTTAAACACACACATGATAGTCCACACAGGACAGAAAGCATTTGCTTGTGATCTTTGTGGAAAAAGGTTTGGACTGAAGTCACTTTTAAACACACACATGATAGTTCACACAGGACAGAAAGCATTTGCTTGTGATCTATGTGGACAAAGGTTTGGACAGAAGTCACATTTAAACAGACACATGATAGTTCACACAAAACAGAAAGCATTTGCTTGTGATCTATGTGGACAAAGGTTTGGACATAAGTCACATTTAAACAGACACATGATAGTTCACACAGGACAGAAAGCATTTGCTTGTGATCATTGTGGACAAAGGTTTGGACAGAAGTCAACTTTAAACACACACATGATAGTTCACACAGGACATAAAGCATTTGCTTGTGATCATTGTGGACAAAAGTTTGGACAGAAGTCAAATTTAAACACACACATGATAGTTCACACAGGACATAAAGAATTTGCTTGTGATCATTGTGGACAAAAGTTTGGACAGAAGTCAAATTTAAACAAACACATGATAGTCCACCCCAGAGCCAAAGAGTGAGAGAGTTGTGACCCCAGATTTACACTGCACGCGTTCCGTTTCCGCTCCGGTCCGCAGATCGCAGCTGACCGAGTCCAATTTCCACTACCTCCGCTCCGCTGCGGTCCGCCTGGATGCGCCGCTCCAAGACGCATGCGCGGGAATTGCGAGATAGCGCGATAAATAAAGTGATAAATAATGAAGTCGGAACAAAACAATTCATTCGGTGGAAGAAGAACAGACTGCTGCCTCGATCTTCTCTCGTAAATGAGCTACATGGTTTGAGCAACAGGAAGTGATGTTTACATTTCAGAATAAAATACTTTTTATTTATATATTTCTTGTATTGCGTTTGTAGGCGTAGTCATAGTCATAAATATAATAGTTTAGTCATAGAATAGTCATAAATGATAGTTTGACAGCATTTTTGTACAAATAAATCAGAGTCAGAGTCAGAGAGAATTTATTGTCATTTGCACCGCATGTAGTACATGTGTTGAAAACGAGATTATGTACACAGGGTCCCAGTTACATCCAACAACAAATGCAAGAGAAAAACAATAATAACATCTAGGATTAACTAAGAGAGACATCAGCTAGTAATACACTAAGCCCTAATGTAGTAGAAAAACATCATTATAAACAGCAGCACGAACATGAGTCATTATGAGCAGATGGTCACAGATGAACGCAGCAACAAGAAACAGATCAGTATCAACATGATGTGACATTTTGCAGTGTTTATTCTTATTATTTATTTATTCATGAGTCTGACAGCCTCAGGGTAGAAGCTGTTCCTCAGTCTAGTGGTTCTACATTTGATGCTCCTCAACCTCCGTCCCGAGGGGAGTGGTGCAAAGAGTGAGTGTGCTGGGTGAGTGAGGTCTTTCATGATGCAGGTGGCTCTTTTTCTGCATCTGGAGGTGTAAATGTCTGTGATGGTGGGGAGACTGACTCCCACAGACTTCTGTGCAGCCTTCACCACTCTCTGTAGAGCTTTCCTCTCTGCAACTGTGCAGCCTCCATGCCACACGTTGATGCTGGAGCACAGGACACTCTCCACTGCACACCTGTAGAACGAGGTGAATTGGAAACTAACACTAGCATTGTTAGTTTCAAATTTACATATGTTGGTGCGTGCCAATGGCTTGTCCTGTTATAACTGCTGCTCTCCCTGACTGTCTGCTAACTCAATTGATAAAGCTTTTCGGATGAGAAGCGAAACGTCTTGTTTGTTACAAATAAAGTCCAGTTGTTCTGTATTGTCCAGTTCTGTATTGAACGCCTTTTTTGATTTTAGCTCTGTGTTTCTTAGCTGTTTGTTTGCAAGATAAGTCAAGAACCACTCAGCAGATTTTTCTGAAACTTACCGAATGTAATCACTGTATGGACGTTTACAAGTGAGTAGCTTTATTAGATGTTTAAGATTAAAAAAAACAACGATTTTATTAGCGGTTAGCTTCAGTTAGCTTCTGTTTTTAACATTGGTTTTATTTCTGTTTACGTTATAAATATTTTTTCTGCTTACAGAGTGTAATTATATGAGCTTTAATGTACTAACTGTTGGCCTGGATGAAACATTTGAGATAAAATTCAATTTTTTATTCGTGTTTTGAGAGACGGACTCTTCTGTTAGCATTGGTTTTATTTCTGTTATGTTATAAATAGCTTCGGAACTACTCTGTGTATATTTTTTCTGCTTACAGAGTGTAATTGTATGAGCTTTAATGTACTAACTGTTGGCCTGGATGAAACATTTGAGATAAAATTCGATTTTTTTAATTCATTTTTTGAGAGACGGGACTCTTCTGTTAGCATTGGTTTTATTTCTGTTTATGTTATAAATAGCTTCGAAACCACTTGGTGTATATTTTTCTGCTTACAGAGTGTAATTGTATGAACTTTAATGTACTAACTGTTGGCCTGGATGAAACATTTGAGATAAAATTTGATTTTTTAAATTCGGTTTTTGAGAGACGGGACAAATCTGTTAGCATTGGTTTTATTTCTGTTTATGTTATAAATAGCTTTGAAACCACTTGGTGTATATTTTTTCTGCTTACAGAGTGTAATTGTATGGGCTTTAATGTACTAACTGTTGGCCTGGATGAAACATTTGAGATAAAATTCGAATTTTTATAAGTGTTTTGAGAGACAGACTCTTCGGTTAGCATTGGTTTTATTTCTGTTTGCGTTATAAATACATTAGCTTCGAAACCACTCGGTGTATATTTTTTTCTGCTACAGAGTGTAATTGTATGGGCTTTAATGTACTAACTGTTGGCAAGGATGAAACATTTGAGATAAAATTCAAATTTTTATTCGTGTTTTGAGAGACGGACTCTTCTGTTAGCATTGATTTTATTTCTGTTTACGTTATAAATACGGTAGCTTCGAAACCACTCGATGTATTTTTTTTCCTGCTTATTATATGAACTTTAATGTACTAACTGTTGGCTTGGATGAAACATTTGAGATAAAATTCGATTTTTTTATTCGTTTTTTGAGAGACGGACTCTTCTGTTAGCATTGGTTTTATTTCTGTTTATGTTATAAATAGCTTCGAAACCACTCGGTGTATATATTTTTTCTGCTTACAGAGTGTAATTATATGAGCTTTAATGTACTTACTGTTGGCTTGGATGAAAAATTTGAGATACATTTTTTATTTTTTATTCGTTTTTTGAGAGACGGACTTTTCTGTTAGCATTGGTTTTGGTTTTGTTTATGTTATAAATAGCTTCAAAACCACTCGGTGTATATTTTTTCTGCTTACAGAGTGTAATTATATGAGCTTTAATGTACTAACTGTTGGCCTGGATGAAACATTTGAGATGAAATTCGATTTTTTATTTGTGTTCTTCTGTTAGCATTCGTTTTATTTCCGTGCATATTTTAGCAAATAGCTAATAAACCACTCGGCTAATAAACCACTAACCCTTGTGCTATAATGTCAGCTATAATTTTTAGCAGACAAATAATTGTTGGAGAATGACTTCCGTACGGCTTCGAGGCGATTCTGGTCCACCATCCGGCGTCTCAGGGGGGGAAAGCGGTACGCGACCAACACCATTTATGGTGGGGATGGCGTGCTGTTGACCTCAAAACATCCCAGTTCATTTCAAACCCAGCAGGACTCTCAGACAGAGGCTGGTGCATCCGAAGGACAGAACCCCCACACACAAACAGAGTGGTGTGGTTTACGCAGTCCAGTGCAGCGAGATCTGCTCAGACCGTTACATTGGAGAAACGAAGCAGCCCATCCACAAAAGAATGTCCCAGCACAGGAGAGCAACCTCGTCTGGACAAAACTCAGCTGTTCACCTCCACCTCACGGACAAGGGACACTCATTTGAAGACCAGAATGTGCAAATCTTGGACCGAGAGCACAGATGGTTTGAGAGAGGTGTGAAGGAAGCTGTTTATGTTAAGAGAGAAAAACCTTCTCTCAACAGAGGAGGAGGTCTGAGATTTCACCTTTCAAAGACTTACAACTCAGTTTTGGGACTAATTCCGAAACGTCTTACACCGGATGGGAACAGAGGTGTCTTGCCTGTAAATTAGACTAACAAATTTCTTTGAGAAGCCTCTGTTTGTTGGTTGTGAGTTGTTTTTGTCAATTTACATACAGTGTTATGTCTTCTGTCAGAGACTTCAAGGGAACCCCCTACTGTTAAGGTGTGATCTGTCAATTTACATGTATGTGTTACCTCAGCTCGAAATCTACATATGATGGTGCGTGGTTC
Source organism: Garcialebias charrua (assembly GCA_038048925.1). NCBI lineage: Eukaryota > Metazoa > Chordata > Actinopteri > Cyprinodontiformes > Rivulidae > Garcialebias > Garcialebias charrua. The sequence goes on from JBBPBX010009289.1 coordinate 45,065, forward strand.
TGTTATAACTTCAAACTTCCCACAGTTTTACATGGAATTGAGAAAGCCTCCCGGATGGGAGTCGAAACGTTTTCTGTTACAAATAAAGTCCAGTTGATCTTGTATTGAACGCCTTTTTGATTGATCATGTCCTGGACGACTGAGAATCTTCACCAGCATGAAGAAAGGAAACCACCTGCTTTTCCAGTGAACGCATGTCTGAAGGAGATGCATCCTCAGTTGTTTCCTTATTCTCAGTAGCTTTCGAATATAATTTTTTTACTTCAAGTCCAGTTATGATCAAGTTGTCAAGTTTGAATATTTGTTCAAGATTATCAATTTTCCGTTCTAAATCAGAGATGTTCTAAATCAGAGATTTGTTTGTCTTTTTGACTCATCTGTAATTTAAGTTGTTTTACTTCATCAAATAATCCCATCAAGAGTTTCAGTTGAGATGTTACTGTTGATAATTCAGAACTCCTGTAGTTCAGGGATCTTTTGATCTCATCCAGATCATCAGAGGTCTGTTCTGTTTGGTCCAGTTTCTTTCTTGATTTTCCTGCCATCACTCCTCTCACCTGCTGGCAACAGCTGTTCAAAGATGAAGTTCAAAAAACCGAGTCCCGGTTGCTGAACCGAAACCCTCGGCTACCTCCCCTGTCCGAGATCCGCAGCACTGGAGTTTAAGGAAATAAATCCGGCAGCTCCTGCACCTCACAGAATCCACGGCGAAGAACGGTTCTCCACGAGGACTCAGATTAGACGGCAGCACGCCGCATCCCGTACCAGCAGGTGGAATCTCCGCTGGACGTCAGCCGAGCACCTTCACCTCTCCATAAACTCCTGTTTTACCTCGCAGCTTTAACCACGACTCACGGATTGACAGTCGCAGCCGACGTAATCCACGAGGCACCGGCTCCTTCAGGGCAGACGCCAAACCAGCAGCCAACGCCCACTTATCATTACAGTGAAACAAGACTGTGAACACATTTGTTAGGAAAAAAATGTCTATGCAATACAATGATCAATATAGCCATGTCAACAGTGTTTTATAATGCTACACACGAAAAAAAAAAACACCTATCATAAAGCTATTTCTGATGTTCTCTACTTGAGAATGCTCTATCTTGTCCTCCATGCCAGCAGTTCAGATCTGCTCCAGCTTACCTTAGATAATCTGGGATGAAGTCTTCATTTCTGCACATATTACAGGTGCTCCCCGACTTACGACGCCATCGACATACGAGGTTCTGGACTTATGAGCTGACTAACGAACAGTAAAGTTGTACAGAACATACAGAAAATACAGTACTGGTATGTGTTTCTGGATGAAAGTGTGTTAGCTAACCGTCTGTAAACGAAGTTCTGTGCATGTTTATCCTGTTAACAGGCACGGCCGCGGGCCAGTTTGACCTTAATTTGCATGTGTTGGATCGTCATTTCTCAAATACGGAAGCTTTGTAAATTCTGGCGCTTTAAAACTCTTTCATAGGCTCTCTGCTTTTGATTGACACCAATTTTGACCAACTAAGTGAAACTTTTCAGTCACTAGAGCCAATCAAATCACCGAGAGTCACGAAGCAAAAATTACCACCCCCTTCTTTCCCCCACGTGGGGCTTTGGCCAATCAAATGAGACTCTGATTCTGATGCAACAGACGTGTAGCCAATGAAAATCCCGTTGTATAGACATGTGACATGACAGGTTTCGAATTACATGCAGGCTGGAAACTTACTGCGTAACAGATGCATTCAGCTGCGCTCTCGCAGTGCGTAAAGGCTGCAGGCTTCACTGTTGACTTTACGCAGGCTTTTTGGGACTTTTTTCACTGTTTCGCCATGGATAAATGCCATGGAAAAATGAAATATACCGCAGGACATGCTCTGGAAACTGAATTTACAAGGAGAGAGTGATTCCTCCTCCGGACGAAGGTATGTCAGCTTCTCCTTGTGTACGTGTTTGTGTGTGCGTGTGTGGTGACTATGAATGGGGATGCCATGTGGAGCTATTGTGTGTTATCTGGGGTGTTGGGTCTTGAATAAGAAGGCAGTTGGACCTGTTGGGGGAATTTTCTCTTGTGATATACAGGTAGTCCCTAACTTACGAGCGCCCTGACTGTTACAGTTACTGTATTTCAATCAGCTTGAGAGTAAATATAGCAATAGAACAGGGTTACCCTGATGTAAGCTTTCAATAGAGACCTGACTGAAGTCATACTGAAGTATGTTGAAGTATTCAGCAGTTACAGACTTTTGAAGTTGGCATATACAGGTTTTATTCATGTTGGCACAGATTGGAGAGGTTTTGGGTAGGTTTGAGGTCCGCCTGAACATGCACATAAAAAAACATGCACAAAATTCTCAATTTTTATGCTATTGACTTTAAATTTGAAACTGTCATAGTAAATACTTCACTCTCTATGCTCATATGAAGTTACAGTCCATATCTTCTTGTGTCTGTCTGCAGGTGCTTGACAAATATAAAAATTTTCAGGCGAGGCAAAAAAAAAAAGCTTGATTTCTGTGTGTTCTCACTTAAATAAATACAAAATAATAACAGATACAACAAATTTGACTGCTGAAACAAAAAACTCAAAGTGTTATGTTTACAAAGACACCAAGCATTTGCTTGTACTCCATACGGTTCAAGAAAAGCTTCTAATTTAATTTGGGTATGTCTTTTTTAGGCGTTTTTCACATTTTTGAGGCGATTGCTATGAACCAGTATGTACGTTTGTGTTGAAAAACGGGTGTTCGTAGTAGCGCTAGCATACATTTTCTGACTTACGACTAGTGATGGGAATACGGAATTACAAATAAACGGCGTTACTTTTTTCATTAACTGGTAATCTAAGTAGTTACTATGTCTATCGTTACAACGCCGTTACCGTTACAAACACTAAATGGGGGTACGTTACTTTTGTCTTCCGCTCTGGCTCTCGTAAAGCTGCTTGTTTACTTTTCCCCTTGGTGAGGGAGGACGGAGCAGAGGGGAGGGAGGGTGGACGGCGCAGAGGGGAGGGAGGGTGGAGGCAGCAGAGGGGAGGGAGGGGTGAAACAATAAGGATGATGCTGATTGGCTAAGGTAGAGTGTCAGGTAGAGGTCAGCCAATCAGAGGTGCTGTTGTTCAGTTCACACACGCAGCGCTATAGGGAGCTTCAAAGCTGAAAAGTGAAGTCCTGCAGCAATGGCGAGTCTGGAGGGAAAGTTGGCGTTTTCAAAGTGGAAATACAGAAGCTACTTTACTCTCCTTGAGGTAAAAGGCAAGAACGTGCATGTGAAGTGTACATTAATGTCCCGGAGGAGTGAAGTGTTTGTCTACGTCCGTTGTAATCTGATCTGACGATGAAGCATCTCACAACTGCTCAGGTAATTCAGATTTTCAGTACTGTTTTAGAAGTACTCCATATTGTTAAAATGGTTCTTTTGTTTTTAAGAAAATACTTGGAAGAACCAGTTGTGTGAGGGTTTGATTTTATTTTACACTACAAAAGCACTTATTTTAACTGTTTACTTTTAGTTCTAAGAAAACACTTGAACAGTACAGTGTGTACATAGAGCTGAAAACACAATTGTTATATTATTTTGTTAAACTGTTTTGTAATGAAGAAAAAACTTGAAGTATAGTATGTCAACCAATCATGTTCTGTTGAGGTGCTGTAAGCATTTCTACTTTAAATTTGTAGATATATCTAAACTTAAACCAACCAAACAAACAATAGTTATTTTCCCTGGTAACTAATTACTTTTATAGGTGAGTAATTCAGTTACTAACTCAGTTACTTTTTGGGAGAAGTAACTAGTAACTATAATTAATTACTTTTTTAAAGTAACGTTCCCAACACTGCTTACGACCGAAAATCCGGACTTACGAGCGACACGTGTTTCGAGTTCCGACGTACGAGATTTCGTGTTATGAGCACCTCGTAGGAACGGAACTCGCTCGTAAGTCGGGGATCACCTTAATTGTTCTACAGGGAGCCCTCGACTTACAACGCCCTCGACTTACGGCAATCCGGACTTATGAACGTGCTCCGAACGCTTGAACGTGCTGTGCAGAACATTACTGTTGTACAGTAAATACTGTACAGGTATTTGTTTATAGATGAATGTGTGGTGTAATGTGTTAGCTAACTGTTTTTAAATAAAGTTGTGTGCATGTTTATGGACTAGTATGTACGCTTGTTCAGTCTCATGTCGATAAACGGGTGTGCGGCGCAGCGTTAGCATACTTTTTCCGACTTAAGGCAAAAATACGGATTTACGAACGCCACGTGTAAAGAGTTCCGACTTACATCAAAATTGGGTTACGAACAGTGCGTAGGAATGGAACTCGTACGTAACTCGAGGACTCCCTGTATTTGTTTTTGTATTTCTTATTTTTAATTATTTTTTTATAGGAACTGAGTACCTGGATAATCAAGTTGATTGTGCTTGTAGCCTGACTACTACTGTAAAATTGTAATTCACTGATTAAAATGTTAATTTAAATGAAATGTTTCTAGTTAAAATCAAAATGGATGACAAAATAAGTGTTAATTGTGCAAAAATAAATTACCAATTTATTATAAAATATGTAAAATGTAAAACAATCTTTAATGAAGTACTTTTACTACTATTCATACTGTTTATTAATTACATCATCTTGTCAGAAGGAGCAACATCACCATCACAACAAGACAAAACTGAGTGCTGTAAGTTGAATCTGCACCAACATTTTCAATCAGAGCTCAAAATGTTTTAACTGTCAAAGAAATGTGCAAGGAAATAAACTACTATAATCACTCTACAGTCACATTTTGAGAGAGGGCACTTCACAAAGACACAGTCACGTCATGTGAGACTGAAGGAGGTTCCAACCATTTGTGTTCATCACCCAGAACCAAATGAGAAGTCCAGCAGAACTTCCACAGACCACATATTGTTCTAAAGTTCCTGTTTTTAGTTTTCTACATTCACCTTATAATCTAGCTGTTTTTGCCATCTTATTTTAATTTGTTTTAAAAAAAATCTGTATGCCTCTTTTATAACTGTCTATTGTTGTCACTGTTGTCATCATTGTTTGTTAAAATCATCTCTCTTGTAAATGAGTCCTAGAGGCTTAATGGGATTAACCTGCCTAAATAAAGGTTGAATGAATAAAGTAAACTTTGGTACGAACGATGTTAAATAATACACATATTTTTAATGGTAACAATATTTTTTATGCTAACAGTGCCATTGTAATTTCAGATATTGAGGAGAAACAAATGAGGTGAGTGAAATGAGGGAAAGATGGAAATGTATCCTCAGAGGACAGGGACATGCCAGGAACTGTTGAGCCAGGCTCAGCAGGACCAGGAGGATGGCTCAACAGGCGATGCAATCAGGGAACAGAGATGAACAACCTGAGGGAACAATTAGAACACGAAAATATAAGCAGGATAGAAGAACTTCATGCAAGAAAATTAACAGTCCTGTGAAGAAAAATGTTAATGAAAATAAATTCTACCTTATTTTTTTTACAAAAGATCAGATGAAGGCAACTGGCATGAAGAACAACTTTCCAGTTCCATCTGATAGTTTAATGAGTTTTTTTTTGTTTTTTGTTACTGTTGTACAGTTTATTGATGCTGTCTCATTAGTTTAATACGTTTTTTTTTTTGGTTACTGTTTTACAGTTTATTGATGCTGTCTCATTTCAACTTGAATCATGATTACCATACACTAAACTAATCATATAAAACTAATGTAAATTAACAGTCCTGCAGTAAATACCAACTTTGTGAAGGTTATGGTGTCAAAGTAATTTTATTCAAACATCTTGATTAAGATATTATTGTTTAAGACTTTAAGACGGGCTCGATATAGACGTCACCTCGACGTCCCCTGGACGTCTACTGTTTAGTGGGTGGTTCTTTATTGAAAATGTCACAATTTAAGCTGCAGTCTTTGACAAAAGATCTAAAACTTTAAATTAACCACGTCAGTCTCTCAGGAAAAAAAGGCTATACTGTATTTTCTAGTTGAGAGTTCAGTAACGTTGGTTACGTACTGTAACCTTAGATTCCATGAGTGTAAGCATAGCCCTTTAAAAGCTACGCTTTGTTGGGTTTATCCCTCGCGCTTCGCGCCAACACTGAAGACTTGTAGTCCACGCCCATCTGCTGTGGGCCCGCCCTGTGGTCCACTATACAATTGCCCGTGGACCATTATTATGTTCCCAAGGACAATACTTTTTTTCTTCTGCCATCTGAGAACCAGAGAGGCCCCAGTTTTAAAGGGCTCCGCTTACATTCTCTAAGGTTAGAGTACGTAACCAACGTTCTATTTCATGTAAGCTCTGCCCTTTAAAAGCTATGCTTTGTTGGTTAAGGCGGAGCAAGATATGGTCCATGCCTCACTGGCTCAGGTAGAAACCATAATACACTCTGACACCGTCCAAAAACCTCAACAGCAAAATGATGCACCATAAAACCAAAGATGCATAACAAGCAGGTGAGCAACCTCAAACCCTGAAACTGGCTGAATAGATTCATCCAGAACAGACCCAAAATATAATCAAAAGGATTAAACCTGATTTGAAGGAATGTTTTAACCAAAAAGCAATACTCTTCAGTAAGGACAGAGACAAACTGTGTCAATTCATCAATAATTTATTGATGTTGAAAAAAGGGACAATCACTCCGCCACGGTAGGATACGTCCGAGAAGAACTGGATACATCCTGCAAATAGAAACGGACAAAAGGGGTTGGGGACCACCAGGAAGCGGCAGAGCAGATATCCTGTTCAGAAAGACCCTTGTTTAGGGCTGCAGAAGCCGCCATTCCTCTGGTGGAGTGACCTTTAATTCCATCAGGAGGCTGAAGGCCGGAGGAGGTGTATGCCTGTGAGATGGCCTCACACAACCAGTGAGACAGCCTCCCTGAGATTGTTTCCTGAAACAATCGATCAGAATTACACACCGCTGCTGTAAGAGTCACATAACATTGAAGTGCTCTGACTGGGCAGTGCAGATTACTCTTTCTCCTCTTCATTACTATGAGGAGGGAGACAGAAACCGTCAAGAGTAATGATACGAGACCTAAATCCACCTGTTGTGATTTTAGGGATAAAAGCAGGATTTGGTCGAATTTCAGATGAGCTTCCATCTCCTTGAATCTTCAAAAGGGAAGGAGAGACCGAAAGGCCTGCCAGATCACTCACCCTTTTTGCTGACGTTAGCGCCAACAACAGCGCTATCTTAAAAGACAAAAATTTAAGAAGAATTCGGTCAATCGGCTCAAAAGGTTCCTTAATTAATGCACTCAGTACAGTAATTAGGTCCCACTGTGGGGCCAGTGAACGAGAGATTGGCCTCAAACGTCGTGCACCCTTCAGAAACTGTTTCATCAGGGATGACTAAACACTGTCCTGTCATTAAAACCTTTGTGACTAGAAGAAATTGTTGCAACATAAACTTTAATTGTGCTGAAAGCCATATTCTTGTCCAGTAGCAGCTGTAAGAAGGACAAGATGGAACCTAGAGACCATGAAGAAGGATCTACATACTTATCCAGGCACCATTGCTGAAAAGCAGACCATTTTGACGCGTAAACAGTCGTCGTAGACTGAGCATGTGCTCCCTGAATAGTTTGAATAACATCTTCTGAAAACCCAAGATTTTCTAAGCATTTACGTTCAGTAACCAAGCCAGCAGATGTTGACCTACCACAGGGAAACTCTTTATCGCTCCCCCTGCCTGTAGTAGAGCATCGTCTCTCCAGGGGAGCCTCCATGATCTGTACGCCAGCTGTTGCAGCACCGGAAACAATGGTACATTCATGCGCTCTGGAGCGAGCAGGATCATTGGCAACTTTTCCTCTCCCTCACTCTCTTCAGGAGCGCAGGTAGCAAAGAGACTGGGGGGAAAGCATAAATCAGAGTTTTTGGCCATGGTCTATGGGCAAATGTGTCCACTCCCAGTGGAGGATCGTCCAAGGGACTTAAGGAAAAGAACAGGGGACACTGAGCGTTCTCGCGAGACGCCAACAGGTCCACTTTTGTTCTCCCGAATCTGCCCCAAACCTGCAATATTATGTTGGGGTGCAGAGCCCAATTTCTCTCCAGCAGTCTACCGTGGGACATAACATCTACTCCTTTGTTTTGCAACCCGGGGATGTAAGCTGCTTTCAACGATTTTAGGTGAACGCGAGCCCAACAGAGCAGCTCTCTGGCCACGCCCAGCAGCTGGAGTGATCTGACTCCGCCTTGGCGATTTATTCATTCAACCTTTATTTAGTCAGGTAAATCTTTTGAACCTCATGGGCTCATTTACGAAAGCGACCTGCTAAAACTAAAGAACAATGAACAGCAGTGATAGAATTTCATTAAACAATAAACAAACAAACAATAAACAATAGAAAACAAAAAGAGAGAAAAAAACAAAAGATTTTTTTTTTTTTTTTTTTAACAAAGTATCAAAAAACTAGCAAAACATTATAAGGTAGACGTATAAAATCAAAGACAGGAACAAATCTGCATTGGTTTTTGCCAGGATTCCAACAGATTCTGAAAACCATTTAGAGAAGTCAAGGCCGAGAGCTTCAGATCTTTTTGTAAGATATTCCATGAAGCAGGAGCAGAGTAGGAGAAGGCCCTTTTTCCAAGTTCAGTCCTCACTGACGGAACACTGCAGGTAATCATGTCCTGAGAGCGCACACTGTAGCTGCACTCACGCAAAGACATGTAGGAGGAGATGTATGAGGGCAGTAGACCAAGAAGTGATTTAAAGATGAAAATGTACCAGTGGAAGAGTCTGCGTGAGGTTAATGATGTCCAGTTAACCAGTGAATACAGGGTGCAGTGGTGGGTACGATAATCACAACCAGTTATGAATCTTAGTGCACCATGATAGACCACATCCAACATCTGCAGGGTGCTTTTAGGAGCATTCATGTAGAGAATGTCACCGTAATCAATGGAGGGAAGGAAAGTCACAGACACAAGGCGTTTCCTGACATTCAGTGAGAAGTGTTACTGAGCACAAGGCCTCGCGGTCCGCGCCATGAATGCTTCAGCCATGATGCAGGCCTACTTGGCAAAAAAACTTCAGGAGCTCCAGCAGACCTCTAACAAAAAGAAAGTGGCCGACGTCCTGGAGGAAGCCCGCAAGGCGACAGATTTTGCTCTTCGCCTCATGGGGACAACCACCATTGCTCAAGGGCGCAGTATGGCTGAAATTGTCATTGCTCAGCGCCACTTGTGGCTAACGCTGATAGACTTGCCAGAGGCCCAACGGAACCCGTTCCTCCATCATCCCATCGAGCCCACGGGACTTTTCGGCGGTGCTCTTGAGAGAATCCAGTTCAGGCTGGAACAGAGAAGAAAACAGGCCGAGGCCTTGCGTGAAGGGATGCCCAGAAAGAAATTTGTGCAATCCAGAGATGCTAGCGGACACAGGGCCGCACAGCCACACGTTGNAAAAAAAATAAAAAATAAAAAAAATAAAAAATAAAATAAAAAAATAAATAAATAAAAATAAAAAATAAAATAAATAAAAAATAAAATAAAATAAAAAGGGGGGGAGGAGGGGGGATAGGACGGCATCAAAAAACTAAAAGGAAACGAGTGTTTTACCCATTCATTTATTCTTCAGAGTTAAGTCACATGGTAGTGTGATGAGTTAGTCCCATCAGTCTGTGCATTGAGCATGAATCAGGGTATCAGTCTGTATGTTGTGAAGGCAAAGATTTTACATATGACACAAAGGGTGCCCATTTATAAGTAAATTTTTCAGAACTACCTTTCACTGTTAATGAAATTTTTTCTATTTTCAAGAATGATCTTACGGTGTTAAGCCATTGCGATGTGGATGGAGGTGTGGGAGATTTCCACGCGAGCAAAATACAGCGCCTGGCAAGGAGAGAACAGAAGGCTAGGACCTCCCTCTGCTGGCGGGATAGGTTAAGTGTGGTCCCTGGAACTCCAAAAATGGCAATAAGTGGATCATTCTGAATCTGGATCTTAAAAACTCCTGAGAGAGTATGTGTTAGGATGGCGCCCTCTGCTGGCCTTTGTCTGTTCCTTGTTTGGTCTTTTGTCAATAGGCTGGCGCCATCTGCTGGTCCTTCCTTGTTTGGTCTCCTTTCACTCAGCTCTGTATCTATGTTCTTAGTTTAATAAGTCTTCTCCTGTTTCAGTTCTGCTTCAGTTCAGTGCTCCATGTTTATACTCTTAAGTCCTCATGTAATAAGTTTAGTCTAGTTCTGCCTCAGTTCAGTTTAATCTCCATGTACCTTGACTCTCATGTCTGATCTGTGTGCCTAGTTAATTACTTCCCAGGTGTTTTGTGTTCCCATGATTAGTCCTCACCTTTATATTCTGGGCTCTCCTGCTTCTCAGGCAGGGGAGCATTAATTATGTGTAAGTGTTCATGGCTGCACCATCACGATCTGTTCCTAGTTTCCTGGTTTCCTTGAGTCGTGAGTAATCCTGCTGCCCTGTCAGCTTTGTTCCTTGTATTTGACTTTTTGTGATTAAAATACTGTTTTTTCTACACTCTTGGAGTCTTGCTTGCATTTGGGTCTCAACCACACACCGATCGTGACAGAATGCTCCCCTCATCCTTGAGACCCAGCAGGCAGACTTCCATGAGATCCAGCAAACAAGACTCCTGGAGACCCAGCCGGAGTTTTTCTATTTTTGAATGTTTTTCTAAAAGGACTGTGCATCGAGAGGATACAGAGTGGGACAGAGGATCAACTCACTCTTACCTGGCACACTCCAAGATGGCTTCCACGCCTCCCAGGTTTCCTGAGATGGTGAACCTGGCTCCTGATCTACCACCATTAGAGGATCAGGTGACTCTTCCACTCTTTCGTGGTGTAATAATCCTTCTTCGTAATACTCCTGTGGACAGGGTCGGATCCAGGAGGGCCCTCTTCGACGAGGTTCTAAGAATCTGGACTTGCTTCCCTGAGCTCCTCGGTTCGCTCGCTGACTGGGAGCTCCTTGCCTACGTCCAGAGAAAAAAAGCTGAAATTGACTCTCCTGGGGTTCATGAGCACCCAGACAAGGTTGAACCCACTGCTGCAGACTCTGTGGTCGTTTCCAGGCCTGCCACAGTCTCCGTGGTTTTTGCAGCTCATGCAACCTCCGAGACGACGGTTGCTCCTATGTTTCCTGCTTCCGTTACTGCTGCCGTTCCTGCTCCGCCACCAGTGGTCTTCACTCATGCAGCCCCCGAGATGACGGTTGCTCCTGCCGCAACTGCCACCTTAACTCCTGAGGCTTCTGCGCCTACTGTTTTTGCTTCTCCTCAGGTTTCAGCTACTGCCGCCTCTACGCCTGTCAGCTCTACAGCGTCCACGTCAACCAGCGCTGCAGCTTCTACGCCTGTCAGCGCTGCCGCCTCTACGCCTGTCAGCGCTGCAGTTTCTACGTCTGTCAGCATTGCTGCTTCCACGTCAACCAGCGCTGCAGCTTCTACGCCTGTCAGCGCTGCAGCTTCTACGCCTGTCAGCGCTGCAGTTTCTACGCCTGTCAGCGCTGCAGTTTCTACGCCTGTCAGCGCTGCAGTTTCTACGCCTGTCAGCGCTGCAGTTTCTACGCCTGTCAGCGCTGCAGTTTCTACGCCTGTCAGCGCTGCAGTTTCTACGCCTGTCAGCGCTGCAGTTTCTACGTCTGTCAGCGTTGCTGCTTCCACGTCAGTCAGCGTTGCTGCTTCCACGTCAACCAACGTTGCCGCTTCTACGCCTGTCAGCGCTGCCGCCTCTACGTCTGTCAGTGCTGCCGCTTCATCTGTGCTTCATTCATCAGTCTCTGTGGCAACTCCCCAGGTCCCCGTGTTGCCAACTGTGGCTCCCAAGACCCCTCATGTTGGACGGCCTCCTGGTCATCTCTCTGTACTGGTCCCTGGCATTGGACGACCTCCCCGTCGTCCCCCTGAACCTTGGCCCCGTGCTGGATGGCCTGCCGGCCAGCCGCCTTCTTCTGTTTTGATCCAGGGATAAATGGTCTCGTGATCATTTGGTGTTTTGTTTCCTTGTGTTTAGCTCCCAGGTCTTGTCCTGTCGGTTTTTGGTTTATTGTCTTTTGTGTTCCTCTGGCCCTTGTGGTGGTTTTTCCTCATGTTCCTCCCTCCTCTGCCCCAGTTTTTTTTCCTTGGGGGGCTTCTGGGACGCCATGGGGCGTCCGTGGGGGGAGGGTACTGTTAGGATGGCGCCCTCTGCTGGCCTTTGTCTGTTCCTTGTTTGGTCTTTTGTCAATAGGCTGGCGCCATCTGCTGGTCCTTCCTTGTTTGGTCTCCTTTCACTCAGCTCTGTATCTATGTTCTTAGTTTAATAAGTCTTCTCCTGTTTCAGTTCTGCTTCAGTTCAGTGCTCCATGTTTATACTCTTAAGTCCTCATGTAATAGGTTTAGTCTAGTTCTGCCTCAGTTCAGTTTAATCTCCATGTACCTTGACTCTCATGTCTGATCTGTGTGCCTAGTTAATTACTTCCCAGGTGTTTTGTGTTCCCATGATTAGTCCTCACCTTTATATTCTGGGCTCTCCTGCTTCTCAGGCAGGGGAGCATTAATTATGTGTAAGTGTTCATGGCTGCACCATCACGATCTGTTCCTAGTTTCCTGGTTTCCTTGAGTCGTGAGTAATCCTGCTGCCCTGTCAGCTTTGTTCCTTGTATTTGACTTTTTGTGATTAAAATACTGTTTTTTCTACACTCTTGGAGTCTTGCTTGCATTTGGGTCTCAACCACACACCGATCGTGACAGTATGGAGAAGAAGTATTTCCAGAACCCTTATAATTTTGGGCAAGAGAAGAACATATGACTTAAGTTGCAAGGTGAGGCCTGACATCTATCACATTGATCTGAAATTGAAGGAAAAATTTTTGATAGACGGGACTTTGAAAAATGTACTCTATTTATTACTTTAAACTGTATTAATTGTAGTCTGGCACATGGTGTACTCTGGCGTATGCTGAGAATAACTTTATCCCACCATGACTCTGACAGTTCAACACCCAATTCCCGTTCCCATGCAGTTCTGGTTTTACCTGATGAGTCGGCCTCAATTGCCATAAGTTTTCCATAAATAATAGAAAGAGGAGATTTCAGATTAGGCTTCAAAGCTAGGAATTCGACCCATGGTGGGTCAGTAGGCAAAGTTGGAAAATTTGGAAACCGTGATGAAACGCAATGTCTAATTTGGAAATAAAGAAACAAATGTGAAGTGGGTAGATTAAATTTAGAAGACAATTCTGAAAAACTAAGGAACAAACCATCTTCGTAAAGGTCTCTCATTGTTCTAATACCTCTCTCATGCCAAATTCTATAGGCAGCATTAGTAGATGCTGGAGAGAAAATGTGATTCTTTAATAACGGCATTTTATTAGATGGTAATACAAATTTAAAATGGGACCTAAATTGTGACCAGATCCTGAGTGTGGAAAGCACTATAGGATTTGTAGTAACAGAGGATAGTTTAATTGGTAATGATGAATAAATAATTGAGGCAGGTGAAAAAGATGCAGAAATCGATTGAACTTCAAGTTTGCACCAAATCAGATCCGGTGAATTTAACCAATAATTCAGTTTATGAATATGCGAGGACCAGTAATACATTGTAAAATTGGGTAGAGAAAGACCACCATTTGTGGTGAACTGTTGTAATAAAGAAAGTCTCATTCTGGGGGCCTTTCCATTCCACAAAAAGGAAGAGACCATCTGATCCAGGGACCTGAAGAACTGTTTGGGCAAAAACAGAGGGATGTTTTGATATAAAAACAGAAGTCTAGGTAGCACATTCATTTTGATAATATTAATCCTGCCTATTAGTGAAAGAGGGAGAGAGTTCCACCTCTGAAGGTCTGATGCAATTTGGGAGACTAGTGGGGTATAATTCTGAGAAAACATCGAGGGCAGAGTACGTGTAATATTAATTCCCAAATATCTAAACCCCGAGGGACTGAGCCTAAAAGGGATATCAGAAGGCTTAAGCTTTAAAGCTAATGAATTCACTGGGTAGCATTCGGTTTTAAGTGAATTAATTTTATAGCCGGAATACGATCCAAATTTTTCCAGAGTATTTAAAATTGGGGGAAGGCTACATAATGGGTCAGAAACATACAGGAGAAGGTCATCTGCATATAAGGACAGTTTAAGCTCGACGCCAGAGCGGATGATTCCGTGAAAAGAAGAAAGGGATCTTAGGGCAACAGAAAGAGGCTCAATGGCTAACGCAAACAAGAGGGGGGAAAGAGGGCAACCCTGTCTAGTACCGCGCCCCACCGAAAAATAATCCGATTGGATGGAATTAGTAAGAATACATGCTTGAGGAGATGTATAAAGTAGTTTGATCCAGGACACAAACCTCTCTCCAAAACCAAACCTATTAAGAGCGGCAAAGAGATACTCCCATTCTACTCGATCAAAAGCTTTCTCGGCGTCAAGAGAAATGATTACTTCAGGAGACTTGGGGGAATGAGTTGAAAAAATTGTGTTCAATATTGTACGGGTATTAAAAAACAACTGGCGACCTTTGATGAATCCATTTTGTTCTTGTGAGATAATCAGAGGGAGAACTGTCTCAAGCCGAGTTGCGAGTATTTTGGACAAAATCTTAAAATCCACATTCAAGAGTGAAAGGGGTCTATAAGACTCGCAAGCAGTAGGATCTTTATCCTTCTTTAACAGGAGAGAGATTGAAGCTTGAGTCAAGGTGGGAGGTAGCAGGCCACGCCCGAATGACTCATTATAAACCTCGAGAAGAAGAGGGGCTATCTTATCTTTAAATTTTTTGAAAAATTCGGCAGAGAAACCATCCGAGCCAGGTGTTTTACCACTTTGCATATTCTTAATTGACTCTAATATTTCTTCTAATTTAATGGGAGCCTCAAGTTGGTCAGAAATCAATTTGTCTATCCTAGGAATGTCAATATTCTGAAGAAAGGCGAGTAGCTCGTTTGAGTCTGCTTGTAGTTCAGATTTATACAGATCGCAGTAGAATTTTTTAAAGGTGTCACTAATGGAGACAGGGTCTGAGACAAGGTTGCCCGATCGATCCTTGATTTGCGATATTGTGTGAGAGCTAGCCTTTCGTTTCAGTTGATGTGCCAAAAGTCTACTTGGTTTTTCCCCATGCTCATAATAAGTGGCTCGAGATCGGATTAAGAGACGCTCCGCATCAGATGTTGTTAAAAGATCAAGTTCCATTTGAAGATCCTGTCGCTGTTTCAGCAAATCGTGTGACGGATTAACGGCATTTTGCCTGTCAATATTCTGAATTTTTGTTGATATTTCTGATATCTTAGTGCGTAGATTTTTATTGACATTAGCTGAAAAAGAAATAATCTGACCACGAATATAGGCTTTTAATGTTTCCCAT